>BLKR01003596.1:0-138820 GCA_011170035.1 Teleogryllus occipitalis | reverse complement strand
GCGTCAGAAATCTAACTTTTGAATTTACCTGTGTTGTGTTATGGTTTGTGCCGACATTCCCATATGGAAATTAAGTAATCCAATGCTACGTCATTCAAAATTGATGAAGACATTAAAGTGTCTCGAATGAATGTCTGGAATGAAATATGCAAGCAAACATGCACTATCAATTAGCCAAATATGCACGATGCAAGGTAAAAATGGACAAAACTTGCACAATAAAATTTTATTTTACTTACATTTTTGTTATATTGCTTTTTGTAAACGTGAACTATTAACAATTATTCTTAACTCCTGTTGTAAAATTTATTCATTTCACAGAAAAAATGTTTTTAAATGTAAATATTATGTTTTCAAGTCATAAGATGTACGTTTACAAAGTGTTAGAGCTCGGACATGTCGGCACTAAAAATGTTGAAAATAGGCAGGCAAATAGGAACTTAAAAACTTAAAAATAGGCATGGAAATAGGCCTTCTAGTTGACAATAGGCAGGTACTTAGGAAGTAAAATCTTCAAAATAGGCACGGAAATGAGCATTATGGATGAACAATATGAAAATGTATATGGAATGCGCACTACATAAACGATGAACACAATTCTCTAAAAACAAATCGAATTTCTTCGATTATCAAAACATATTGTGGAATTAGATAATATTTCCTAAGAGGTGACTCGTTTGAATTTTATATTGTATATTGTCTTGGTTAAAGTGGTTAAATATTAGATTTTCAAGTTTTGAAAATGGATGTTTGCGGCATGACACAAGTCAGTGTTGAGATTCTTTCTTGTCTTTATCTTTTGACTTCCCTTGCTGAAGAAGATTTGAATAGTTTTTCTCACTTTATTTCGCATTTTATGTACGAGATACAGTGTTTTTGTCACAAGAAATATTTTTTGCACAGTTTACCACCTTTTCACAACACTGGCAAAAAATACATTTCCAGTCGCCCATGAATCTTCTCCATAAATCCACTCTTTTAGCAATGTATTTCTTGAAACTTTCTCGTTTGGCATTGTTGCTAAGGTGCTTAACAGGAACAGCAAATTTACTCATCTGGCATGCACCAATTTCAAAACCAATACAAAATTATCGAAGAAAACTCTGCCTATCTTGTGTAATTCTACCTTCTAAAAGCAAAAGATGCCGGAATCGCTATTTTGAAAACAGTTGTGTTCATGTTAAGGAACAGGTAGCCCACTAATCATTGTGAAGATCAGAAAGAAGAGAGCAATTCTCTGGATCGCCCTGACGGCTTCGGCGAAGTAGATAACGTAACCCGCACGGTGTCAAATTCTCATACGTTTCTAAGCGGTGTCCCTGCTCGACGCGTTAAGGCAAGAACACACAGGGCATAGAGCTTCTCGATCGGAGGACGCCCTGGCAGATTTTACGCGGTTGTTACTTGTTTGGTAAAAAATTACTCATCAGGGAATTCTCAAAAAAATGATAGTAGAAAACAAAATGTAGTGAACAAAAAATATTAAAAATGCGGAAAATTCAATAAAGGCACTTAAAGGCTTGTAACACTCGATCGGCAATTATCTCTAAAATAGACACTTATAGGCATTATAAAACCCTCAAAAAAGCCATTTCTGAGGTATATTGATGAGGTATACTGATGATATTGATGATAATACTGAGGTAGATTAATAATGGGGAAAGTTGCCTAAAGTACATTCAAAGAAATAAAACAGGCAAAAAGGGCATTGTCCGGACTCTATTTATAAGGAATAAACGCATTTTTTGTCGGAAAATTGTCCAGCATTTTTAATAATTTAGATTTATAATTAAAAAATTAAGAGAATTCAAATTCAACAGCTGAAAGTGACTTTGATTTTGTTTCAATGACATTCACTAGCAGAATCAAACAGAAAGAAACTATCCTCGTTATCTTCATCTGTACTTCAAGTATTTTAAGTATTTCCTTTTTTAATTACACCTATTTTATGTATTTAAATACAACTCTAAAATACATATCCAAAAAATACAAAAACACAGTTATTCACATACAAAATGTATTTAAAATACGTATTTCAAATACAAGTATTTAAATACTGCCCAACCCTAAATATAAGCGGAGTCGACAGTATCCCTTCTGCTTGCAAGGTCACAGAAAAAATTTCATTTATATTTCAATCGTGTCAGAGACCTTCTATTGTAAAGTTATTTTGAACTGATAATTGAATTTAAATTAAAACATATTATGAATAATAATAATAATAATAATAATAATAATAATAATAATAATAATAATAAACACTCCCCAACAAAAACACTAAATTAATAATGTGTTCATATTAAGCTTTATAATTTGATATAAAATGCATTTTAAAACAGTGAAATCTAGCGCAAGTAAATATTGTGTACTTTAAGTATTGTTTACCACAACAATCCCCTTATAAGATACCAAATTTATACTTATATGGCCAGTTCAAAAACATAAAACGTGTTTTAGATTTTTTCAATTTTTTTGAAGCGGTGCATTTTGAAAAAACTAAATAATGCTGAAAAATGATACCTTTTCCAGATCTTTATCTTAATTTGGAGAGGTTCTACATCAATTTAAAATTGTTTGGGGAACCGAACTGTAATAATTTTGATGGCTGTATTTCACAAATGGGTAGAAACATTTTACTAAAAATTTGTAGTTTTCTTACTCTTCATTTATACTACCTGTGAGTCAAATTTCATCTGAATCTGGGATGGTGAGGTAAAATTTTAATTTAAATTGTGTTGTTTAATATGGAATGACCCAGATAGAGAATTTTTTCAACAAATCTACTGTTGAAAACAATCCTTGAAATAAGGAAGTGTGCAATTTTTCAAAAATATGAGTAATATCTGAGTGGATAGTTGACCCGGGTGCTGCCCCCTCCTCCTCTTCATCTCCCTCCAAAAATGTACATGAAGGGAAAAATACGAAATATAATTTTTCATTATATTGTCATCAAGTTGTTCTCACATTAATTTTATGTAACTTCAGCTGAGTTCATTTTTGCAATGCAGAAACAGCGTTGCGCTGTACATTTTTTTACATAAACTCATTTAACAGTTATTGCAAATCGATTTTGACGGGCAGGTCGCTATGAACGTTCAAAAGGACAATATTGTTGTGGCTATCACGCAACATGATCGCATTTAAGTTTTAAGTCGATGCAATACCGAGAAACTTCGTTCATTTCTGAAATTTGACGTTTATGAAATATTTCTCTCACCCGTAATTCAGTGGATATTTTACCCATTGGGAATTTTTCGTGGGGGTATAGCTACCCACCATCCACACATTATCTGCCAGGCCTGAATAAGATTACTTGTGAGGTAACCATCTCCAGACAGTCACAGTGTTCTCAGGATTATGCATTCATATCCAGGATTTAATAGACAGTTGTGCTGCAACAGTTGTGTTGAATGACATTAAGAATGAAATTCAAATTCTGACATTTCTCACTATTATTTTTGATAAAATTAGTGATATATCGGCACACTCACAACTTTCAATGGTACGTGTCAGCCAATGGGGAAGATGAATGATATCTTGCGTTCACAGATGTAAGTGCAGATCGAACTACATCTACCCTGTTTATTTATTTAGTCAAAAACAGTCAAAAACTGTATGTGACGTATGGGGGAGAAAATCATCTGCGCACGCTTTCTTGAGTTTCAGAATCCCTTCCCAACAATTTAACTATTAATAGTTGAAAGATTAATAATAATAATAATAATAATAATAATAATAATAATAACAAATTTAAAAAGCGAGAGATTAACATTTCAAAAACTAGATATTTTCGTTGCCAAATTATAGAAACTTATTTTTAACGGTAAAGAAACGAACAGACTTGATTTTTCTGTATTGTTAACAAAATAGAAACTCACCCTAAGCTCTACTACCACTACAAGCAAAGGAAAGTTCAACAAAACGTGCGCATAGTGAAGCTACATTTACGTCCAGAAGCAAATCAAGGGGCCATCTCAGCATTTGCTCAATGGATCAGGGAAACTGGACAAAAACCTGATCGAGATGGGGGTCATTGACCCGGAAGTACATTATTCGTTACAGGCATTGTTCAATCTCGCAATCAAATATTCAATCTCGCCACCAAGGCGCAGCCCCTAATAGCTTTTTCCCGCGCGGCCACTCACTATTAAGAGCGAACTTTCACCAACCTCTCACAAGTCGCTCTCTGTGCATGCCGACACGCTTCTACACTTCGGAAACTACTACAAAAGGGCAATAAACATTCATTTACAGTGTCTTCCGCGCAAACCGTCGTTCTCACGGGCCCACGCCCGCGCAGAGCACTGACCGCCGCTTCCCGGCGTCGCCAGCTGGAGTTTAAGCCCTCATTAGCAGGCTGGGCTACCCCGGCACGCGGGGCCCTCAACCCCATCGCTCGCTACCTGACAAGCGACCAAGAATATGTACAAACATTTCTGGGAATCGCTTCGGGCCTCCCTCGCAAATATAAGCCCGTCAATGTATCTCGCCGACAAAGAGAGTTTTAGGTGCACTGCCGGCGCGCCGCCCCGCTCCTTGGCCACCTGCAAGCCAGATGTCTCAATTCCTGTTGAAATCTCAAATACAAACGGGGTGCTATCGCGGGCACCCCACGTGCCACCGCCTTTGCTTCCGAACGCCGCCAATGTCACGTGACCCGAAGACACATCACGAATAGGGAGCCGATCGCGGGCACTTCAAACTTTCCCGCCTTGCCATCGGCGCAAGTGACAGCCACGTGACTCTCCCCCCCCACGGCCTCAATCACACCCGCAATATAATAAATACTGCGACATCGCTCACAAAAACAGACAACGAGGGACAACCAGAACAGAACCAGGGAGACAACCAGACAGCAAACAGAACAACGACAGACAACCAGAAACAGACAACCAGAACAAACAGAACAACGACAGACAACAGGAAGAACAGACTAAACAGAACTTCTCTAACTACATTGCTCCGAACTTATTAAACTGACTGACTAGCAAAATTCATCAAGGTCGGCTGTTCCTGCTTCGCCTATCAAGGCGATTAGTACGGCCATATCAAACCAGCCTCAAATTCATGCCACTCGCGGGCCGCAGCCGCCACTTGGCCGAATTCACGGCAAACTCCACCACCAGCTCCGGTCATCTGAGTCCGCGCCCATGCCAGTTCGCACCACCGAACTGCCTGGAGCCTACCTCAGCCCGGACAGCGACACACTCAGCCGAGTGATTTGGGTTGGTGCCTTCCTTGCTACAAACTGTAAGTAAGCTGCCAAGTGTACTTCAAGAAAGAAGAGCAATCATTAACTTCATAACTATCAATGGTCCTCCGGCTTATTATAAATCAAAACCACTTGTATTAATAATTATTATGCAATTAAATTTAATTATTCTACTTGCATATTATCTATCATTGCCCTAAAAGCAAACAATCCCCTGAAACCCGTTCTGATCCCCGTATGTAGTCGCACTCGCAGCACGGCAACTCCCAGGCTGCATCTGCTACCGGCATATTGAGTCTTTTTTAAAATTATACAATGCAAATGTAAACTAATTCATTATACTATATCTTGTTTTTGTTAAAGTAAACATTATGTTTCTTTTTGGCGATCAGTATAGTCTCTAATTGTATAGAAACAGTTTTGCAGCAGAAAAGATTTTACTTTTAATTTAAATTTGTGTACCAATTTCAATTGTTTAATTTCATCTGGCAATGCATTGTAAAGTAGCGTACATGTATTGTATGTGGATTTCTTGTAGTGAGCTGTTGATACTGACTCTTGATGAACATGATTTCTACGTCGAGTATTGTAACTATAAATATCAGTATTACATGAGAATATGTTCCCACCGTTGAGTAAGTCAGTTTTGACAAATACTACAGACTCATAAATAAATAGGCAAGGCAATGGTAAGATTCCAAGCTCAATGAAAAGAGACTTGCACGGATCACGTGGATGGGATTTTTTCATTATTCGGATAATTTTCTTTTGCAATCTGAATGTCTGGGAAGTAAAGGATGAGCTTCCCCAAAATATTATGCCATATTTCAGGCGGGAATGTACATTTGCAAAATACACGCAACGAGCTGTATGAAGGCTGACAGAATTAGAAAGAATTCTGAAGCCATAACATAATGAGCTTAATTTAGTGTTTAATTCTGTTATATGTACATTCCATTTGAGGTTTGATTGAATTGAGAGACCTAGAAATTTTGTTACCATAACATCAGCTAATTGCATATTGTTCATTTTTAATGGAGCATACGATTGCCGATTTGAAACGCAAAATTGCATTGAGACCGTTTTTCCTTCGTTAACTATTAATTTGTTATTACAAAACCAATTTGAAACTTCTGAAATTGTACTATTTATTGTTTCTTTTTTGCAAAGAACATTTGTGTCATCGGCAAACAGAACTGTTCTTCCGTTTTTAATAGATGAGGGCATATCGTTTACGTACAACAGAAAGAGGATAGGACCTTGTGGGACCCCATGTTCAATTGGCAAAGAATTGGAGAGATAAGTAAATAATGTCCTTTCATGCCAGTACGGTATTTCTACTCTTTGAGATCGATTTTTAAGGTACGAGGTTATCCAATCTAGGGCAATACCACGAATTCCATAAGAAGGTATTATCAAGTTTTCTGTATATCGGAAAAGTATGATTCCGGACCGCAACTAGTAGCATAGTGCTATGATGTTGCCGTTGTAAGGGCGGGTGAACTAAACGGTCTCCAAAAGAAGGCAAAACATATCCTGATCCACTTTTCATATTGTCTTGTTCAAAGGCTTAAACTTATGCTTTCACAGTCTGTTTCAAGCATTAGGGAATACAAAATTTTATTTATGACATTTAGTAGCTTCGCCCCCTTTTTAACAAATTCCACAAAAGAATAGCTTGTTGATTTGCCAACGCCTACCCTTTGCACGTTAACCATTTGAACACGCCCTGACCAGTATAGACGTGCAGTTTCCCGCGTGTGGGGACGTACGTTCGTTCGTACGTACGTTCATAATGGTCAAGCGCATAGGTGGCGAATCGTTGTTGCTCATTTCGCGTTACCAAGGGGACACGTGTGGTAGACCTCGGACGCGAGCTACTTAGTCCCCGCTGTGAATTATTATTATTATTATTATTATTATTATTATTATTATTATTATTATTATTATTATTATTATTATTATTACTATTATTATTATTATTATTATCATCCTCAGGGGCTCCTGTCTGGAGAGTACGTGGGTGGCGTCCACGGGGTCCCAAGCTGTATCCGATACTGCTTGTGCCACTTGTGTTTGATACTCTCTGTCTTCTATTTTATCGTGCCTCCCTTGGCCAACTCTTGCTTCTTTCGACTCCGACGTTATTAGGTTTCGTGGGCTAGGGCGTGTCTTTCAAATTTCTCACTTTTCCTACTCTTCAACTCCCACTACCCCAAAACCTTTCCAACGACTTTCCTTCTTTTAAACCGAACCCCTGCCCTTGTCTAACCCGGGTATATTAAGGGTCTCAGCTAGGAGAAGGATACTCCGAAAAAACGCGTATGGAAGGTCCTTTAGAATCAAACCTTACGGTGCAGGGGCTCGAATTCCCAGTACCGGCGGCCAGGAGTACGCGGGCAGGCTTCGGGGCGTCGTCATCCAGCGACTGTAATGGCATAGATGTGGCCCATTTGGCATTTATGTCCGATAGTGCCACAAATGGAAACCTTTCGGGTAGGAGGACAAGGGACCCTGGCAGTACATCTACAGGCAGTACGTCTTAAGGAACAAAATCAGGAGCAGTTACGGACCTGCTACAGGATAAATGGAATTGCATCGAACAGCTGCTAAAGGCCCAGATGAAACGAATAGAATGGCTGGCCGGTAATCTGAGAGTAGTTAGGAACAATTAATTAAGCAATAATCCCACAACAGTGAAAAAGACATTTGCTAAAGACATATACGAAATCGGCATGATGAAGAACACATGTCAACCTATGGTAGAAGAACGAGAAGAGTTCTGGCCACAACTGCTCGCATGTGAAGTGCAACGACGAAAGTGTCGGACGAGACATACTGGGACTGAAAAGCCTAAAGGCCTCGCTCAGCAGGAGAGAAAGAAGGATGAGGGTCCTTGCCCTCCGGTTGAAAATTGCAGACAGGAGAATGAAGAAGAAATTGTAGCAACAGCAGCAAGCAAAGCTACGGAGGAATGGTTGATTCTAAAGGAGCACAAGAAGAAGAATTGGAAGAAAGAAGTAGACACTGTTAAAGCCAAGAGACGCCGCACACTGAATCAGGTTATTAAAGTGGCGGCCAAAGAAAAGGAATTCTACACCGACATTATTAAGAAAATGAAGAAGGATGTAGATCCTAAAATACACGGTGCGGCGATCATGTCTAACCGTAGGACCCAGAAGAAAGAGCTACTAATTGTTCTTGGCATGATGGCAACGTAGCCTCACGAAATGGTGTAGAGTGGTTGTTGAGAAAGTCTTGTTTTTGTAATTTTTTAAAATTCGAAATATTGCACACCATATTGCGCAAAAACTACTAAAATTTTCAAAAAATCTACATGACCTTATTAAAAGAACTGATCAACAAATTTCATTTGAAGCAAAAATCTTTATCTTTAATTTTCTAGTTTTAGGAAAACGCCGAAAAAATTCAAACATTTACAATTTTCGAAAATTCAGAGTTAACCTCGATAATTGGACCTATGCCACCTTTATAAGTGTATTTTACTCTATTCGTACAAGAAATTTAAAGAAAAAAATTTGAAGCCGTTTTTGACGAAATTTTCAAAATGCCTGGGGGGCTTTAAGTAACATACCCCCAAATTTTAAAGAAGATTTTTCAAAATTTCAAAGCTTCAACTAGAGGTAGAGGAACGTAATTTGGAATAGATCGTACGTGTGATTTAGGCACTAGTAGTGTTCACAGACGGATAGACAGACGGACGGACGTTTTGAAACGAACGGGTATCAGGGGACCCCAAAACATGTATTTCCGTTGAAATCTCGAAATTATATTACGTATATTACGTGCGGATATACGTATGTATACGAGAAAGTAACTAGAGGTGCTACAGAATGGCACAGACTTTCTCGCAGCAAATTTTTCTAATTTCCTTGGTGTGGATTTGCTCCATTCTCTGGCCAGCTACCATCTATGGTCGCCCTAAGTACATTTTTTAACATTTTCTCAACATTCCGGTTTCCTAATAGTAAATCCAAATATTACTTCACGAATATTAAAGAAGAATAAAACTTCGTCCTAAATAGAAATTTTCATTGAAAAATTTGGAGCCGTTTTTAGGAAAATGGCAATTACTGTAAATGCGAAATTTGAAGCTCTTTTTCGCAGGAATTTATTGAATTTTCGAAAAACGTTTAAGTAACATTTAAGGACATTTGAAGCACTTTCACTTACAAATACAATAATGTAAACAAATCGATGGAAATGTGCATATTAACGGCGTGAGAGACATTTCGAAAAAATACATTTGTGTAATTAAAAACAACAAATGAATACACCAAATTGAACTTCATGTCATATTAACCAGTGCAATTAACACTATCCATTCGAAAAATTTTCAAGAAAAAATTTGGAGCCTTTTTTGAGAAAATGGCGTTTGAGCGTTTCTGATAATGCAGAATTTTGAGCTAATTTTCACTGATAACTATTGAGTTTTGGGGAAACTTTATTTGGCATTATTTAAATACATGTATTAAAAAATTTTAAATATGAAAAAATCGTCTCTAATGTAAATATTACCGCCGTAAGAGACCAGTCAAAAAATTAAATGTTTTTGTATTTTTTGAAAAAACAATAGAACAGAGCAATATGGCGTTTATGTTACCGTATAGGGTTTGTTTAGAACTAACCCTACCAAAAAATTAAAGAAAAAAATTGAAACTTTTTCGAGGAAATCTTGTTTTTGTAATTTTTTAAAATTGTATTTTACTCTACTCCTACAAGAAATTTAATAAAAAATTTAATGCCGTTTTTGAAAAGTTTTTGAAAATGTCCGGAGGGTTTAATGTAAAATACCTCCAAATTTTAAAGAATGTTTCTCAAAATCTGAAAGCTACATTTATAGCCAGATCGACAAGGGTTCTACAATTTGTAAGAGATCGTAAAAATGGTTTAGGCGCTAGTAGTGTTCACAGACTACGGACAGATGGACGAACGGACGTTTTGCTTTCAATTGGTTTTTCGGTATCAATGACCCACGAAACTGGGATTCTGGCTACACCACGTGTTAGAGGATTTTTTTCACATAGTTTAGCAACTGAATTAATCTACTTTCTTGTTTTCAGGGCACGGCAATGAATTTTGTTCAGTCGAAAATTCGCCGTTTTTTCGCGCCGCATTACATAACTTTCTCTACACTACGTACATTATACCGTATATACGTACGTATACGAGAAAGTAAAAATCGGCTTATGTTCATTGTCGGATCAGGGAGAAGCGGCAGTTAACGAGATGATTCTGGCGTCTTGAGTATGAGCATATAATATCTATGTGTTCGGGCCCTGATAGAAGTAAAACGTGCTATAAATGTGACAAGACTTGACACATTGCAAAGGACTGCAGAAGTGAACAACACTGCATTCTCTTGAAAGGAGAAAAACCTGTGCGATGACCATCTTCTAGGATCTAACAGATGTTTCTCATTCATTGTCGCGTCTAGAAAACTCTATACCAAGAATGCTCATGGTTATACAAATTAACTTGAGGAAAAGCAAGCAGGCACAAGACCTCTTAACCCAGGTCTCAGCTGAGATGAAAGCTGACTTGCTACTAGTCAGCGAACAGTACCATACAACTGACGAGGTCACGTGGTACCAAGATTCCTCAAGAAGAGCAGGAATATTTATTTTCAATAAAAATCTTAGGGTGCAAGCATTGAAGAGGACGAAGTTCGGGTTCGTCTGAGTTGAAGTAAATGCAGTCAGAAATTAGAGCATTTACTTCCCTCCAAGTGACCAGAATGAGAAATTTGAGAGACATTGTTGAGCTTCAAGTTATTCTAAGGTCAAAAAAGGCGAAGCTCTTATAGGAGGTGATTTCAATAGTAAATCTCCAGATCGGGGGGAGACTAGGTCAGATAAGAGAGGAACCATTGTTTGCGAATTAGTCGCAAGAAGCGACCTAATTATCCTAAATAACAGAGACAAGTATACCATCCAACAAGGGAATGCTTCCTCAGTTCTGGATATTACCATAGGCTCCAAAAAGCCGAATAGAGTGTCAAAGATTGGGAAGTGCTTGAGGACGAGTCACTTAGCGACCATCTGTACATTCAATTTTCCGTCGCTACAAATCAGGGGTATCATCCTAATGTGTCTAGATGTAACAACGACATGGCAGCCTGGAATGTAAATAGGTTAAATCCAGGCCAGGCCAAGGAGTCCCTGAAGGAATCTAGGCTGATGAAGAGCATGGGCCGGCCGAGAAGCGCGGAATTTCTCCAGGAAAGAGCTAAGGAAGTCAATGATACAGTGGTAGCTGCGTGCGATGTCTCGATGCCCAGATGCCGAGGCCCTAGAAGCAAGCTTCAAGTCTACTGGTGACGCCGGGAATTGCGGAGCTCCACAAGAACTGCATCAAGGCGAGAAGATTAGTGACGAGAGCCGGGACAAATCCCTCCCTGAGAGAACAGTATAAGAAGTATCAAAAACTGCTCAAAAAAGACATTAAAAGAAGCAAATCCAGATATTTTAGAAAACGTACAGATGATGCCGAAATCGACCCTTGGGGGATGGCCCACAAAAAAATGAAATGGAATGTGATGGATGTTATCTTCTTCGTAGATCTCTTTCTTTTCTCTCGCCAAGAGGTCTACTGGAGGTACATTAGCCAGTACCCCTAGTGCGTTGTCAGAGACCTCCGTTATGAAATGGATGTTATCTGTGTTCAGCTGCTACCTTAATATTGGAACATTCCCAGCGCGGTGGAAGAAACAGAAACATACTCTTCTCTGAAAGGGCCCGTGAATCAGACTTCGTCTTTCAGACCGCTTTGCTTTTTGGATTCTATAGGCAAGCTACTTGAGGGTCTAATTCTATCAAGACTAGTGGAACATCTAGTGGCAAATTTATCTCCCAAGCAATACGGCTTAAGGAAGGGATATTCGACAAGGGATGCCATCCTGAACGTGATCAGTATTGCAGAGACAGCTAAGAGCGGTGAGGGGAAGAAGAAGAAAGGATTATGTGCGCTAATAGCCATAGATATAAGAAACGCTTTCAACTCTGCCAGATGGTGAGATATCATTGAAGTACTGTTTGACAAAAAAGTCCCAGAATTCCTTTTCAGGATGATCGGAGATTACCTCCTCAATCAAAGAAGATGCGACTTTCAGTGTGCCCCAAGGCTCTGGGCTAGAACCGCTTTTATGGGATGTCGTGCCATATGAGGCAGTCAATATATCTCGCCTTCGACGCAGAGATGATTCTCCAGCCTCGGCCAAGAGGCATTCGATGCGACTCGAGCGGTAAGCGCCTGTACTGTTCCTTATACCGGCATTGTGTATGGTATTTAATGGCCGGAGGGTTGATGTAGACGCTGACCCAAACATTGAGAATCCATAATCCAAAATAGAGCGGATGAGGGTCCTATACAAACGCAAGAGACACACACGGTCTGCGCCCCAAAAGCTACCAGTAAGAGTGCGAAGGAGATTTAAAGGAGACACACATCGGCGCTGTAATTTACGGATATGTTGTGGTCAGGTTAAGCCCTTGTCAAATGTAAGCCTAAGGAAGGTTGCGGATTCAACAAATGGAAGCTGCTGTCCCCCAAGAAAAATGTCGGGGTGAATAATCACTATGGAAGTGATGCATGGAAGATATTGAAAAAGAAAATTTCTATTGTCAGTTAAGTAATTTGTACTTAAAATGTCCAAAACATGACATTAAACTCATTATGGGTGATTTCAATGCAAAAATAGGTAATGATCATATGATGACCCAGTTCGTAGGGCGGGATACATCCCACACCATTACTAATGGAAATGGATGGAATCTAATCGACTTTGCATCAACCAAGAAAATGGTTATAAGCAGTACAAACTTCCCTCACAAGAAGGTACATCTGGAAACATGGAGATCGCCAGATGGGGTAACACGTAATCAGATAGATCATGTACTAATTGATAGTAGATACACCAGTAATATCACAGATGTAAGAGCATATAGAGGTGCTGATTGTGATAGTGACCACTACCTGGTGGTGGTGAGATTACGACAGCGAATATCCTCAGTTGGTAGGACTAAAGGACAAAGAATTAAAAGAATTGATGTTGAGAAATGAAAAAATGGAATTATAGCAAGGGATTATAGAGTAAGCGTAGAAAATACACTGAAGGAACTACCAGAATATCAGGAAGAGGATAGTGTTGAAAAAATATGGGGCGGTATTAAAAATTCCGTAATTGAAGTATCCCAAAATATATTGGGAAAACAGAAATGAAATAAAAGAAACAACTGGTTTGATGAAGAATGTAAAATGGCTTTGGAAAACAGGAATAAAGCACGGCAAAAAATGCTACAAAGAGCAACACGATGTAATTCTTACAATTACAAAGAAGCAAGAAAACTGGCAAAAAATATTTGTAAAAAGAAAAAAAAATTATATGAAGAACAAAAACTTGAGGAATTGCAGGATAAGTTTAGAAACAATGATAGCCGAAAGTTTTATGAAGGAATAAGAAATATAAAAGAGGGTTTCCGCCCACGAACAAGTTTTTGTAGAAATAAAGATGGAGATCTAGTAGGTGGAGAGAATGAGGTGTTAAATACATGGAAAAACTATTTTGAAGTGCTACTGAACCCCCAGCAGGAGGAACGAACTCCTGAACAGAAAGTGATTTACTATGGACCTGAGCAATCACAACCACCACCAACATTTCAAGAAATAATGAAAGCAATAAGAAATATGAAGGAAAATCGAGCACCGGGAGAAGATATGATCACAGCAGAGCTGATTAAATTTGGAGGCAGACAGCTGTGGAAACACATTCATTATCTATGCCAAAAAATTTGGGAGACGGAAATAATACCAAAGGAATGGAGCACTGCAATAATTTGCCCTGTCTACAAGAGTGGTGATAAACTAAATTGTATGAATTACCGTGGAATATCGCTCCTTAATACAACATATAAATTATTTACAACTGTATTATCATGGCGGCTGGAACCATATGTGGAGGGTTGCCTTGGAGATTATCAGTGCGGATTTAGGAAATATAGGTCTACCACTGATCAAATCTACACACTTAGAACAATTTTAGAGAAAACATGGGAACAGAATATCGAAATACATCAGTTATATATTGATTTTAAACAAGCCTATGACTGTGTTAATAGGAAACAACTCCTACAAATAATGATAGAATTTGTTTTCCCAAGTAAATTGCAAAGGCTAGTCAAAATGACTTTAAAAAACACAACAAACAAAGTTAAAGTACAAAACATGCTATCAGAAAGTTTCGAAACTATGACTGGTCTTCGTCAGGGTGATTCACTATCCACACAACTATTTAATATATGCTTGGAAAAAGTAATCAGAGCCGTCAAAATAAATCCTAGAGATACAATATTTAATAGAACTGTACAACTTTTAGCATATGCAGATGATGTTATCTTAAGCAGAACCCAGAAATTCCTCACAGAAAGTGTAGAAGAATTAATAACAGCTGCTAATGTAATCGGTCTTAAAATTAACTGCAGTAAAAGTAAGTATATGATTAATCGGAAAAAGAATGAACCACCCTCAAACTTTGAAATAGGTAAACAGAAATATGAAAGAGTAGAAGTATTCAAATATTTGGGATCTCTCATTACTTCCACAAATAGTATAGAAATGGAAATAAAAGCACGAATGACCTCAGCCAATAAGTGTTTCAGAGCACTAAGATATGTATTAAGGAAAAGAAATATATATAGATACCTCAAGATCCAAGTATATAAGACTGTTATAAGACCAGTAATATTGTATGGTGCCGAGTGTTGGACATTAACAAATAGACTTGAATGTATGCTGATGTCCTTGGAGAGGAAAATCTTAAGGTGCATTTTCGGCCCCACATGTGAAAATGGGCATTGGAGGATAAAGAGTAATTTAGAACTCACCAATATGTATAACACAACAGATATTGTTGCAGAAATTAAGGTCAGAAGACTACAATGGCTCGGACATCTATTACGAATGGAAGAAGAAAGAACCCCAAAAATTATTTTCTGTAAAGAACCTGAAGGAAGAAGAAAGAAAGGAAGACCCCGTTTAAGATGGCTGGATGATGTGGAGATGGATCTGAGAGTGATGGGAGTGAGGGGGTGGAGAAGAAAGGCAAAAGAGAGAAGTGAATGGGCATTGATCGTTCGAGACGCCAAGGCTAAACTTAAAGGGCCGTAGTGCGACAGAAGAAGAAGAAGTGATGCATTGTGCAGAAGTGCATGCAGTTGCTTTTGAGGTGCAGAACTTGAATCCTGTTTCATTCCTCCATTCCTGCAGTTTGATAAGCACAAGTTGTAACTGCCTCTCAATAAATTGCATGCTCTTGGAGGAGCAAAAAATGGTAAAGTCGTCAAAGAACATTGATGCCTTCACAGATCCCTGAATTAATGATGCAATATTATTGATAGCAATGGCAAACAGTGACGCTCAGAATCGATCCCTGGGGAACACCATTTTCTAACTGATGACTTGAGGATAACGTGTCACCAAGGCGGACGCCGAAAGATCATAAAAGAAAACCTACTAGAAACAAAAGGAGTCTTCCCCTAAGGCCCCAAGTGTGCAAGATACGAAGAATACCGTACCTCCAGGTGGTGTCATATCCTTTCCTTCTTTAGGGATTGGAAGAACAATGACTTCACGCCAAATAGTTGGTATGGCATATTCAGTCTAAATCTTGTTGAAAATGCCGAGTAGAAAAGAACGAACGTTTTGAGGTACGCGTTTCACCATTTGATTATGTATCTGGTCTGGTCCTGGAGCAGAATCTCTTGCACAAGCGAGGGTACACGAAAACTCGTCCATGGAGAAAAAGGCATTTTCATTTTCCTCGATGCGACTCCAGAAACCTAATTTGCAGTTTTCCATTCTTCTTTTCGTTTTCTGAAACCCGGGAGGATAGTGAACGGATCTGGAGATGTGCTCGTAGCGAAAAGCCGTTTCTTCGGCAATATCTTCTGGAGAGGTAAGGAAATTGCCAGTTACCAGTAGCCCTGAGACAGACGGAGAAGGGAGTCTTCCACCGACCTGTTGGACCTTTCGCCACACTATCTTAGGGTATGTACGGCAAGAGAGTGATGAGATATAAGCTCTCCAAGATGCAGCATTACTTTCCCGTATGGCCAATCTAGCTGTCTCGGGATCTTTTATAATTTATTAGATTATCGATGGTTGGGAACCTACTAAGTTTTGCCAAAGCTTGCTTCCGATCACGCACCACAGTGGCACAGTCGGCATTCCACCAGGCCACCGTCGGTGACCCGACGACTTCGGGATGGCAATTGAGGCCACATGAACGGCGTCAGTAAAACGGGTAACCCTAGCATCGATATCGTTTGGGCAGTTTCCTATATCCGTTCTTTCCTGAATGTTTCTCACTCAGTTCGGTGGATTAGCTAGCGAGGAGGGTAGGCAACGTTCAGGTCGGGAATATCGAGTTTGACTAGAATGGGGTCACTGTCATGCGGTTCGCCAAGGACAGTCCACTCTAAGATTTTGGAAAGGGACCACAGAGAGCTAGATCCACGGACGAGAAAGTGTTAGAAGCCACGGAAAAAGGTGTGCTTCGCCAGTATTCAGAAGAATTATTTTCTGGTTATCGATAATATTTTCAAGTATTTTGCCTCTCGGGCACGGTCTTGTGCCACCCCAGATGATATTGTGAGCGTCAAAATCCCCCACAATCAGAAAAGGGGCGGGCAACTTAGAAAACACGTTTTCCAGTTCCTCCTGCGACACGACTCGTCCAGGCAGGATATAGACGTTGCAAGTATCTCCACCTTGACGCAACGCGTCTCCAAGTCCCGTTAAGGGGCGATGAGCGCTTTAGCACTGGGGAGTAATCCTCCATTAAAGTGCTTTTTACTTTTAATCTTTGTCAAGTCTCGTCACGTCGCAGTCAGTCATTGCCTTTTATCCTTTCGGCCAGGGGCTCGACGACGTTAGGTCCCGGGGTTCCTGGCCGGTAACCCAACCACGAACCCGCGAGTCTCGAATGCGCTTAACCTTCGTGACTTCACGGAGCGTAGTAAACGCATTCGGCTAGCGTCGCCGGCAGATAGAAATAGAGCGTAGGTTCACACGGACGCAAGATATCTCAAGAGTGGATCGTACGTCTATTTGTTCAGACACCAGGAAGTCTCTGACAAATGTAGCAATTCCGCCATGGGCACGGAGGCCATCATCGATGTCTTGCCTGTAACAACCAAAGCCGTGAAGAGAGAGGGTATGTTCATGACAGAGATGTGTTTCCTCTAGGCAGATAAACACGGGTCTATGCAGAGACATTATCAGTTTTACTTCATCCAAACGAGAGCGAAAGCCATTTTAGTTCCACGAAAGGACAGCCATAATTTCTAGTTATTAAGTTTCGGGTTTCTTTCTCTTCTTCTTCCTTCTCTGTTGAAGAGTGATGGACTGGTTCGTGTGGGGCTCCTCATTCCCTGCAGAGTCGTCGTGACCATTGCTAGAGAGTGTCGCATGTGTTGGGAGACCACGGTCCCTAGATACAGGCGACCAAGATTTAGAGATAGGGCCTGTCTACCTCGGTTTCTCTTGATGCCTTTGTGAATTTGTTACGCTTTTCATTTCCTTTTTAGTTTCAGATGGGGTAAGATCTTCGAAATCTGCAACTCCACCGATGTCTTCAAAGGACACCTGACATGCAGCATCTCGCACAGAGGTAACTTTAGGTGTCTGTTTCAGAATTTACTTTCTTCCGTTGACCCACAGTGTCAGCGAAGCTTCGAGCCACGTCCACAGGGTTTCGCGTCTGGTACCGACGTCGTGCCTCAGGAAAGGACACTTTGTCAGTAACTCTGATTATTTGGATCTCCCTTCCCTCAGATAGGTAGGGCACCTGTTTGAATTCGCCGCATGGTCTCCTTCACAGGTGACACATCGATGTGGGGATGTGCAGGAATCCATATCGTGTGTGGGTTTTCCGCACTTTGCGCAAATAAGGCCCTCGGCCATGCACCGTTGTTGAGTTTGGCCAAACCTCTTACACTTGAAGCAGCGCAGCCTGTTTGGCACATACTGCCGCACGTGGAGATTATAAAAACCGCAATTAATCTTCTTTGGAAGAGAAGGGAGATTGAAAGTCAAGATCAAAGTAGGAGTGGCAATCTCTCTCCCATTTTCCTTCCTCTTGATCCTTAAAATCTCCGTTACCCCCTGACTCTTGAAGAAAGACAGGAGTTCCTCTTCGGCTTCGGACGCGAAATCAACCTGGTTGACCATTCCCTAAAAAGAGGTTAAGAGTAGGGTGAGTGATTACTTCCACCTGGAGGCCGGCAATCTGCTTGATTTGGCTAACTTTTCAACCTGCTCGTCGATGCGCGCTTCAAAGAGAATAATACCATTCCTCTGTCGCACGACCGCTTGGAGCTTCCCGAAACTCTTTTCAATTTATCGCGCAAGACTAACCGCGCTCACCCTTGAAAGTCTTCCCCTCCTCAATGCAAGACATAAGAAGAAACCGCAGTGTTTTCGGTTTATACTCTTCTCTACAGAAGAAGCTATTCAAATCAACAGTAGTCTCGAAACATCGCCTCTTCCTTGCGGAAGAGGGCAAGGGCAGCGGTTGGGTATCAATTCGATGGATGGAAATTCATCTCCGCGCTTCCCACACACCACTGACCTGGTCTACCCACAAGACACCTGCGTCAAGGCGACAGTCGGGAACGCATACACAGACCCCTCAACTCCCGAGTCACCCATTCCCTTCGACACGGGTCGCCATACACGGCAAACACATGGGTGGGCGTTCAGCATACAGAGAAGGCCAGTGAGCAAGATAATATAGTGAAAAATAATATGGGTGATATGAAATGAGAAGCAACACTTGAGAGACTTCTGTGCATCCCCTGTCAGGACGTGGACCAACCCACCTCGACGGGTGATCAGTAGTGTTAAGTCTAAGTTAGTGTATATCATATGTGACACAGTCTTATTGTTTATGTTACTAATTTTGCAGACTATCCAAAAATTAATTCGGGTTTCCTAACGGAAGAAGAAATTCGAAATGAACTTCTAATTGAACCAATTCTTGGTACCAATAGAAACGTGACGCCAGATAATTGGTACAACTCTCGCAAATTAGCTGAAGAACTGACCAAAAAGTAAACTGACCCTCGTGGGGACAATGAGAAAGAATAAAACTGAAGTCCCTCAACATCTTTTGAATGCAAAGTGCCCTGTGGAATTGTGCCCTGTGTATGAACCTGACAGAATGTTCATTTTATACACTCCAAATCGCATGAAGAACTTGACTTTATTATCATACATGCACTCTATAGGTTACATTGATACCTAGACGAAAAATCAGAGAGAATTTTATTTTAAAATATAACCAAATGCGGAGTAGATGTTTTTGAGAAATTGTGTCTCTCAAAAACAACTACTACCGGTAACTACTACCTACTACAACTAAAACCAAACGTTGACCAATGAGGTATTTTTGGTGTGAAAGATTCTCTTTCACAAAACCACACTTAGAGAAGAGAATTATGAACAAATCCCTTTCAAAAATCCTTCGAAGCAAAATTACAACCATGCTGAGGAAAAAGGAAGTTCAACAATCCACAGATCCTAGTCCATCATAAAGGCCATGAAAATATGCTTTCTGACATTACGTGAAAATCTGCGTGGCACAAGATACTTTTTACTTTTCCTGCAAATAAATTTTATTTATGGAAACATTTTTGTGGATTTATTGGCATAATATCTTCCTTCTAAATGTTAAGGGACATATATCTGATAATTAGAAACAATTAATCCATTGAAATACTACCGAAGATTTCTGTATAGAATAAGTGTCATATACGACTCAGCCTTGCAAAAATTGTCACTCAGAGGAGTCTTGTTGTTTGAAGCGATCAAGCCATGAAATTGACAGCTAACGAAGGGTAGTCATGTAGAAATACTGAAAAAATGAAGGAATCGGTTGATCCGAAACAACACAATGCCAACATCCGTACTATAAGAAGGAGACGTAAAAATGAAATTCTGATTGTCCTGGAGAAAGATTGCGATCCAAAGTCATTAAATGATGCTATTAAGAGTGTTGTAGGAGACAAGATTAATGTTAATACTGTGACCATCCGTTTTGCCGAGGTCTCGGAAAACGGAGCACATCAATATTCAAGAATAAGATAAGCTGTTTGAACGCGCGCCAACGCGCATGAATACAATCCGAAAATGGAAACTACGAACTATATCCGTAAGAGAGCGTCTCGGTAGAGTATGCGACACCGGTAGTCGGGAGAAAGAAAGCTTTCTTTTCTGAAGTAACAGCTGGAGAGTGAGGACCTACCGATCACGAGAAGGCGGCACCTCGTACTGCTACGGACTTCAGGACTGCATCTACGATAAAAACTCTTCAAGACATTCGAGGAGGTAATTATCATATTACAATGCATTAAAACAATTCATCAGGAAAAGGATGAAAGTATAAGTGACGCATTTAAAATCTTTGTAAGAGAGAGGAGTGTGAATAGCATGAAACTAACGAGGCCATTCATTTCTTTTCTTTGCAGTTTTTTTATTTTTATATTTATTCTTCTTATACAATAGACTCAGTTGTCGTATTGTAGATTCTTTTAAATATGGAATTAAAAGCTAGTGACATTCTATAAAAGAATACGAAAAGAGTATCAACGGAAAACGAGACGGAGGCCACATCGTGAGTTGAACAACGGTACTGGAAAGGGGCGACCGTGCGGTTCTGCAGAGGGGCGGCTTTGCTCCCGACCGAGCTGCAAGGACAAGGACATCGAGCGATTGGAAGAGTCGACGCCGCAGATTTCTCTACGCCGTGAGAAGACACAGTAAGGTCGTGCCAACTTGAACAATTTGTAGATATTAGAAGGAATAATTTGTTTCGGAAAGAAAGTATTAGTACAGGTTCTTTATACCGATATTCTGTGAAAAATAGAATCAATCTTTTCTTTCAAGAAAAACTTAGCTAATTGTAAAGTTGCAACTAGGAAATTTACGACTGGAATGATTAGGCAAAGTTTTAAGTATTCTTTGAAATTGATTTAAATGAGAGAAAGGAAACAGTGTAGTTAATTATTAAGAGTGTAAGTTGTTTCTTTTTTTTTTCAGCAAGACAAAATTCTTGTATATGTAAAGTGTTTTATGTTCATTTACTGTAACAGCAATTTAATTAGAATATACTTAAGTAAGTGGAAAGTGATTCGACTTGAGTTTCTGTGTAAGTGCATTCAATCCACAACGGCCCACATGACCCTGATCCCCGCTATTCTAATTGTATTTTTTTATTTTGCGCCCACCTTGAAAACCCATTCTGAGCTAGCCGGCGGAGGGGTGGGTCGCAATACGTTTAACACGAGAATACTAGTAGAAATAAGGAACATAGATAAGACCGTTTCACTGGACGAAGTGAAAGAAGCAGTCACAAGCATTACGGGGGATTTCCCTACGGAGGCGAGTAGAATGTTGAAGATGCATGGAGACACGCAGGGAGCAACCGTAATGCTCCCTACGCGTCAAGCAGAAGTCCTGCTTAAAGCAGAGAAAATCAAGATTGGATGGCTTGCTTGCCACGTCAGAGTCAAACATCAAGTCAGCACATGTTATAAATGTTTAGACGTCGGCCGTATCTCCACTTACTGCCAGGGACCGGACAGAAGCAGTACGTGCTACAAATGTAGCAAAATGGGCCACACGGCCAAAGACAGAGGATCAGCACAATGTATTGTCTGCAAAGACAAAAATCTAGGAGACAATCCTTTTCTGGGTAGCAATAAACGCCTTTCTTTCTTAGCGGAACTAAATAAACTCAGGAAAACAAAGAATGCCTAGATCTCTACAAATTAATTTAGGCAAAGGAAAGACATCTCAAGAACTGCTTATACAAACCGCAAGGGAAAGACACGTGGATTTGTTAATGATTAGTGAGCAGCACGATATTGACGAAATATCGTATTTCCAGGATTCGACTAGACGTGCAGGTATTATATTACTTAACCCCAAACTGAGAATTAATAAATTTAAAAACACAAACCAAGGATTTGTTTGGGCAGATATGGACAACCTAAGAATATATAGCTGCTACTTCTCACTTAACGACGTAATTGAAAAATTTAGGAAACAAATAGATGAACTCGAAACAAGTATGAACTCAGCACCAGGAGAAATAATTGTGTCCGGAGACTTTAACAGTAAGTTCCCAGAATGGGGTGAAAGCAGATCTGATCGTAGAGGTGAGATTGTCAGTGAATTCATGGCAAGGAAAGATCTGGTGGTTTTAAATACAGGGAGTTCCTATACCTTTCAGATATGTGCTGTAACTTCCATAGTAGATCTGACAATAGGAACCTCAAAGATAGCTAGGAATGTTCAGGACTGGCAAGTTCTTGATGAAGAGACAGCGATTATATTGAATTTTCAACTTCACCCACTGATAACAGAGCTGGAAAAGAGATACAGCCAAACGTCGGACCATCATGGAATACCAAAAAACTAAACGAAGAAAATACCATAGCATTCGTTGATGAAGTTAAACTGTTGCAGAATATGGGATGGGGAAAAAAGCCGAGACCCTCGAAGAGGTAGTAATGGAAACGCGGAAAATTGTTAAAGAAACGTGTGAAGTCTCAATGCCGAGAACCAGGGGCCCTAGGGGGAAAACCATGTGTACTGGGGATATTGCAGAACTCCGTAAAGCATTTATTAAAGCTCGTAGACTCGTAATAAGAGTCAAAACGGACATACAACAAAGGGAAAACTATAGGAGGTGTCCTAAACGTCTTAAATCCGAAATCAAAGAAGTAAAACCAAATGCTGGAAGGACTTAGTAAATGAGGTGAAGAATGTTCAGGGGAAACCCCTGGGGAAAAGCCAATAAAATAGTTATGGGAAAATTTAAATCATCCAACAGTCATCCAACTGGAAGACCTCGAGTGGGTGAAGGTAATTATCAGAGATCTTTTTCCTAACAGAAAATGCTGGGTAAGGAATAGACTTTCTGACTACCACTTCAACGAAGTTAAAGTTACTTCACGGAGGAAGAATTGATACAAACGATGACGAAGAACAAGAAGAAAATAGCGCCAGGACCGGACGGGATTCCTAACGCGATCCTTAGTATAGTGGTAAAGAATATCCTGAATGTCTCCTGGATGCCGTAAATCAATGCCGTAAACTGAGGAAATTCTCAAAGGATTGGAAACAGCAGAAGCTAGTACTCATACGGTAATGAAACAAACCAATTGAGCTGACGCCATCGTTCAAACGTTTGTGCTTGCTGGATACGATACGTAAATTACTTGAAGGATTGCTCCTATGTTTAGAGAAACAAATGACTGCAGGAATAAACTTCTCGGCGAGACAATTTGGGTTTGGAAAGAGTCTCTCGACAATAGACGAGATTACAGAAGCAGCCCAGTATGCTGAAACAGCAAAAAGTAAGAACAGTTTTTGCGCACCGGTGGCGAGCTAATTACAGAGGTTGTAATAAATCTTTAGTAAAACATGGACAAATTCATGGATAAGGGTTAGCTCATTTGCCAAAGTTGAAATTGTTCTGAGCAGGACAAGCAAAGAGACTGGAAAGAACTTAGTAGAGAGAATATTAATCCACGTTTTTAAAGGAAAAATGCTTAGTTCTTCTAAAATTTGATTATTTTGAATACATCAAGAAGCTTTTAAAATATTTAAGTACCTATTTTATAAATTCTAGTTGTTGAAAATTAGATTTTGCAGTACCACCCTAAATAGGGCAAGAATATGTTAAGGCAGGACGAATAATGATTTAAATATAGATAAGGCTGATTCTGTAGATAACTTAAGTTTTTATTAAGAAAGGGATATATTTTAAAATTTTATATTAGTTTTATGGGCTATGGCAGATATATGAGTTTTACAAGTTAATTTGGTGTCAAACTGTAGTCCTAAATATGTAACCACTTTATTAGAATTGCTTTACAATTAATATTGAGGGGATAAGTGGGAGTAATTCGTCTTAAAGAGAAAATTTTTGCTTGCGATTTTTGTGGATTATTTTAATTTGCCAGTTGTTATACCAAGAAATGATGATTTTTAGGCTGTATTGTAAATTGTCTCTACCTTTAATAATGTCTCAATGAGAAGTGAAGATTGCAGTGTCCTCTGCAAAAAACACTATTTGAGACTCAGATAGGGGTGGTATATCAGATATATATAAATTAAATAGTAAAGGAGAAAGAGGAGAACCTTGAGGAACTCTTGCATAAATGTTAAATTCATTAGAAAGAATATTGTTAATTTTCACTTGGAATTTACAATTTAACAAGAAACTAGCAACAATATTTTGAAGATTATTGGGAAACCAAAATTTCTTAATTTGTTCAATAAAACACAGTGCCAAACTTTGTCAAAAACTTTTTCTCTATAGAACTCTGTATTCTAGAAATACAGTAAAATTATAGTTTTTTTTTTTAATCTGTAGCAATGTAGTTAGATAAATGTAGCAGTTGATGAGTAGTTAAATAATTATGTCTAAAACAAAATTGAGAATTAGGTAAGATATTAGTAGATTCAATATGTTTAATTAATTGAGATAGAATAGCTTTTTCAAAGATTTTAGAAAAATTGGAGAGCAAACTTATAGGCCAAAAATTTTTCGGTTTGCTGTGGTTTTTATGTGGTTTAGGAATAGATGTGGTTTAGGAATGGACAGCAATTTGTCACAGCTCAGGAAAGTAATTCTGTAAGTAAAAAGTAAGTAAAAGTAAAATCTGACACAAGCATTATATATCACTGTTAAAGATTTTATTGTTGTATTCAGTACATGTTTTTATTCAATATTTAGGATTTAACCCATACCAGGAGATTTTGTCTTATTTTTTAATTTAGCAATAATACATTTTATTTTATTTACAACAGCCCTGGAATTTTTTAAATTTCATTAAATTCATCAACAGCTAGGTATTGAATGTGTTTATTTCAACAGTAATGACTTTCATTTTTTATTGATTAATCATAAGTAGAGCTCGGAAGTTTGGCAAAATACTTTTTTGTTATTGTTACTATTTTATGACTTTTAACAATGGGAATCACTTATTGTATTTCTGGGGTTGTTTTTGTAGATTTTTATTTTGCCTTTTTTTGCCTATTTTAGCGTCAGATCCCTATTTTTGCCATTTTGCCTTATTATTGCCTTTTTTTTCATTATTAGAAGATTTCCTTTTGCCTTTTTTCTCTATTTTAACTTCTGATGCCTATTTTTGCCATTTTTGCCTTTTTCTTCATTATTTTGCATATTTTTTCTCCTGGAACCGATTGCGATCAAGTTGGATGTATGTACCTGCAAGCCCGGACAACTCAAAGGCACAGTAGTGTTTTACCTTTCTGTGGAAGCTGACACTGTGATAAAAATCTCAATGGAAAAGGAAGATGATAACACTCAAGATTTTTTATCTTTTCAATGAAGCCATCAGGCTTTGTTCGCTCACGAGCAATACCATTCTACTTTTAGTATGACCATCGATTCTTTTGCGGACACCTCTCTATATATGATATACCCTTCTCAGTGTTGGCAATAACACAAGTGTGAAGAATGAAAAATGTAATTCTGTTTGCACTAATGGCACTTCAAGATACAAAAGTGAGTTCACAATAGCATTTGCAAGAAAAAGAAATTCGTAGCCATCTTACTAAATGGTCATGGGGAATCAAGATTACAAAGAAAAGATAATTTTCTTACACATGAAATGATCATGTAGTGAAATTATAAAAGAGAAAAAAATGTAAATGATAATGTACATTTTTTAGAGTTTGAATAATTTTAATTATTAATTTTTTTACAATTTCTTTTACATTTTAGTTTTCATTGTTTACATGACTTTTTGCATCCATACTTCGGCTAGAATAAATGTGGTTTTTGAACACCTATTTTAGTAAAAATAAATGCTATTTTCCCTATTTCAGGTAAAATAAATGTCTGAACTTCTGGACTCTAGTCATCAGCATCAAGCATTGCAATAAGAATAATCATTTTATAGTTAAAGGTTATTATCAATGTTTGTGGCATGGTTTAAAATTGTTCATATCAATGTAGCAAAGTCTGTCTAGAAATTACTTAAAATTACAGTAAATTATAATGTAAATATAAATACAAAATCACAAATTAAGAATATCATTAACAATGCATTGTATTAATCAACTAGCAGATTATGATACAGTGGAAAAAATTACAATTAGTGTGAGTAATTCACATTATCTTACAGTAATAGTTCAATTAACTTACAATAACTTTAATACATTAGGTGTTAATAATAATTGTAAGTGTTAAGAATATCCTGACATATAATTACATTATTTACTATATTATTAAATAGTACCCATTGTCTTATTGAAACTGAATGACTGGTACAAAGAGTGGTCACTCTTGTAGCGGTACATGGTTTTTAATTACAGATAAGTTGAAGAAGTTCAGATATCTTGTATGGACACACTAATAAGATGACATTTAAGCAATGTTTTGAAGTACTTATTATCAGCTGATTTTATGGTGACTGGGAGATCATTATAAAGCTGAGTTGCAATGCAGAAAGGATCTTTATTAGTTAAAGAATTGCTGGTGAATATCCTGTGTTAGTCCCTATGTACTCTAGAATAATAGTTATGCACCTCTTTATTACTCATAAGATATTGATTCTGATTATTTCTCAATAGTAGTATTACTTTGTAAAAGTAGAGTGCTACAACAGTCAGTAATTCATATTTAATAAAGAAGTCTTTACAGCACTATCTTGGATTCAGTTAGAAAATGATTCTGATACATTTCTTTTGTAGGACCATTAATCTATCCGTAGTTTTTTGTGTTGTACCTACCCATATTTCAATACCATATTG
The DNA here is from genome assembly GCA_011170035.1 of Teleogryllus occipitalis. Classification (NCBI taxonomy): domain Eukaryota; kingdom Metazoa; phylum Arthropoda; class Insecta; order Orthoptera; family Gryllidae; genus Teleogryllus; species Teleogryllus occipitalis. The sequence goes on along the minus strand of BLKR01003596.1, from coordinate 111,738 downwards.
AAGTTGTAAAAATATTATGCCATAATAAATTGACAGAAGTGAGTCTGTTTCCAGGTAGTACCCATCTGGAAAAGTATCTCAAGAGAAATATATTGGAGTTTATTTTATTGCAAAGTGTGTCAACTTGTTTGTTGTAAGTTAGGTTCTGATCTATGAATATTCGTAAAAACTAATGGCAATCAGTTTGATTCACTGATTCATTGTCTACTTCCACTTTTATGTTATGGTGTTGATAACTGTGATGAAACTTGAAATTGATTAATATAGTTTTATCAACATTTAATTTCAATTCATTTATGGACAGACAACTTTTAATTGATTTTAATGATTCAGACAGATTAGTTTCTAGATGGCAAGAAAGTTTGGCCCACGGCTTATTAATGTTGTATCACCTGCATAAGAAATTACAGAGAAATCAGAAGAGCTTGAAATATCATTAAGATATATTAGAAATAGCAAAGGTCCAAACACAGATTCTTGTGGAACACCTGTGATAATTGTATCAAAATTTGGTTTAACTTTGGATAAGAAATTTGCAGATTGCCAGAAGATCTCTGTACATTTCTTATGCCCTGTGAGGCTTGATCTGATGAGGTCACTAACTCCACTGCTTTTTCATAATAATCTAGATTTGTCAACAGTGTTTTCATGAGACAATATCAAATGCCTTTGAAAGATAAGTGAATATACCTGCTGTTTTCTTATTTGATTCAAAGTTTCCAATGATTTCATGAATAAATTCCACAACAGCAATGCTGGTGGAGAAGCCCTTCCTGAAGCCATGTTGTGATTTATAAAGGATATTATTAGATTCAAGAAAACAAGTAAGTCTTGGTAATATAACTTTTTCATAGAGTTTGCCAAATACTGAAGTTATGGTTATAGGTCAATAATTCCTAATATCTTGTGTGTTATTATTCTTAGCAAGTGGCCTTACAATACTAATTTTTTAGGGATTCTGGGAAAGTGAATACAGATAGAGTTGAAATTATTAAGTAAACCAGTTTATTAAGAAGACCAGGCTGACATTTTTTAAGAATTCAAGTTTTGTGTGTCATGCAGTATTTCCAGGGGCTGCTTGTCACAAGCGAGAATGTTATGTAATAATAATAATAATAATAATAATAATAATAATAATAATAATAATAATAATAATAATAATAATAATAATAATAATAATAATAATAATAATAATAATAATAATAATAATAATAATAATATTTTAATTTAGAGCTGTTAATTTTAAAAACTATTTTTATTTTTGTTCAAGTCGTCGTAACTGTAATTTAGGTTTTATATCAATATCAAGATGATGGAAATGTTGCTATTCATAAGTTAAATATTCTCTTAGAAATGTTAGGCACACCTGATATAATGCTTCCAAACCTGTTTAATTCTTTCAACCTCACCTTGAAACATTTTGTCTCGTACATAACATTTTGTCTCATACTTGTTCTATGGCATTGAAAAAACAGTGGAGGATGGCAAAATACTTGATGCACCATATATTCTAAAGGTTTGTCAACAACATATCTAGAAAAAAGAAAACAATCCATCTCAAACATATTTTCTTCATTCAACATTTTGAAAATGACAATTATAAATGAGAGCAAACGTTTTTAATTCACTACTCGAATATGCATAGTTGCCTCAAGAGAACAACAGTAGCATTATTTGGTGGCATCATGCCTTGTTGAAACCACTTCTCTAAAAAAATGTATAGTTAAAATAATTTATATTTCAAATTAAACCTTTAATCTTTAATGGTTAGTTACCACCAAATCACTTTTTGCCATCTTGATGAAATGTTTTCTTCCATCTACTACAAATGAAGCATTCTCAATTATGATTAGGCAAGACCCCAAATTTTAATGCCAGGCATTAACTGAGCTTGGATCCATCTCTGGAAATTTGCAAAAACAGTATAAATATTGATTTAAAAAAGAGTTTATTGCTTTGACCATAATGAAAATTAATAATTCACTTGCCTTTCAAAATTCTCACTGTTCATAGCACCACATTAATCCTGGCCCCTTCTTCAAATATGTGCAAAAATTAAACTTGCCCCTAATAAACAAAAGTTATTTCACTGTCACCTCCATTCAGAGGAAATCGTTCCTTGCAGTTGTTTGGGTGTGGACAGGGCTTCTTGTATTTTGTGTTTGTTGATAATTCTTTCAACAAACATCACACCCAACAACTTGAAAAGAGAAAATTGGATTTATTACTATTAATACATGACTAATGATAATTAATAGTTAAAGATAATCTACAACTACACTCATCACTATTTTAATTAAGAAAAATACACTTGTCAGTTTTAAAAGATAAGATTTAGAAAAAAACACATTAATCTTACCTGTAATACTTTTCCCACTCCTATTATCAAACAGGTGTGCATGACATGGACTCCTTCTTCCACTGATTCTTTCCACTGATTCTTTCCACAATCTATAAAATAAATTTACAATCCACTTTTGAAGGAAACTGAAAGCACATTGTCCTTAAGGCTAAATGTACCAAAAAATACTTGTGGGAAAATTCAATAGATCGCAGCATTATCACTGGGAATTTATTTGACCGATAACGTCTGAACAAATGGTCCGATTTTCGATCCGTAAACGGCATTGGACGCCTTTTTTTAAAATAGAATTTATGCTACAAAGTCATTTTTTCAAAAAATATTTTTAATTTCTCTGATAGTTCCGGGATGAAATTAAAAATTGTGGGCGCTTATAGCTCGATGACGACTTGCTTCCTGAATCCAATGCCGTGTCAGTCATGTAAATGGGATGAATAGGAGCGTCATAAAGTGAAATTTGGGAAAACACCTCACCCCCCCTTCCTGTTAAATTTAAAAACTGGACTGAACTTGTGTCTCCACAAAATTCAGCCGAGAAGCCAGCTCATCCATCATTAGAAGATCAAAACATTGTAAAATGTAGATGTAAGGCTTAATTTTTAAATTTAAGATTAAGTACCACATGTAATTTATTCTTTTAAGTACTTATAAATCAAGATCTGGTGGTTAAAAGCCTACTGATGTAATTCTATGGCCATAGAAAAGTGTTAAAAATGCTATGTGATGGTACAGCAATAATTTGGTGATTAATCAAAATTCATAATTTATGACATAAAATTCTGGTATTCAAAAACAGGTTTATGCTCATTGTAAAGAAACCAGCCATAGAAATGGCTTCTACTAACAAACTCCCAAATGTAGATCATTTTCGTGATTGATTGGTACCTTGGTTTGCCTTTAAAGAGGTTGAAAAAGCCATTTTTTAGGCAAAAGAAAAATTTTTCCATGCACATGCTAAGTTTCCACTGGCGCCCGCTAGAGTGCACTGAACAATAGGTGCGCTGGTTGTAAACGCCTGTGTATAGGCAACCCGCCAGGTGCACATGTTTGGCATTTTGCCTAGGCGCTAAAGGTTACTCCTTGTAAGAAAATAACCCCTTTGAGAATACAACCCCTTTGTAATCGATTGGTACTACGTCACGCCCCAGTGACGTCTGTTGGCGCCCCCATCTCTCTGGAGAAGTTATATAAGGGCTCTCCGCCCGGCATTTCTTGTCACCCAGCTACGAACGTCAGCCACAACTTCTTGCCTGCGTTGGGTGCGCCTCGGCCTTATATCGATAGGGTTTTCTTGCGTATGTTTCTTTTACAGGACTCCATTGATCCATAAGATTGAATTTTTTGGAACTGGCTTAATACGCCACAATGTAATGGAATTGGATTGGTTAATTTATGTATAATGTGTTAATGTTTAGCTTGTGATTTAATTTCGCCTTGAAGTCGTAGGCTTCCGCGGCCAGAGTCATGTAGATGATCTTGGCTGTCCAGGTGACGCCGCGTCGAAGGCTGTGTTGCCGACGTTTCGACCATCTTATCGTGGTCTTCCTGAGGGCTGTCGCACAACAGCCCTGAGGAAGACCACGATAAGATGGTCGAAACGTCGGCAACACAGCCTTCGACGCGGCGTCACCTGGACAGCCAAGATCATCTACTTAATTTCGCCTTCTTTTACAGTGCTGTTTCTTGATATGTTTATGGTGCAAATGCACATTGTGTAGGAACTCGCGTCGAGCCTTACAAGCGGCGTTTTCCACACCGAGCTGCGTAGGGCGTAATGGCGGCGCAGTCTCATATGTTAATGTAATGGTTCTGCATATTCTAATGCACGTTTGATTGAATGTTGCAGTAAACGGCTCCAAGTCTTGAGTAAGACGATATTTCGCATTGGACCTCTGGAGCTTCAACCAGACGAAGGAAGGGTCCGTATGGCAGTTGAAGCCGTGGTCTAATTTGAGTACTTCGTATTTCGGCCCCGTAAGCGGCGAAACAAGGTCGCCTGGGTATCAAGCCGCAATTGGCACTTCAGGTGTTCAAACGGCTTTTGCAAAAGGTGGCACTGTGACTGGTTTTCAATTCCATTCCATTCCATCAATCCATTGAATCTACGTTAAAAGTTTTTTGGCAATGTTGGAGTCTTTGTTTAAGTTTGTCCAATGTTTTAATGTGTAAGTCAGATAAATTCTATTTCATTGCAGCTTACAATTCGCATTTTGTGTATTATTTTGTAAAGAAAGACTTCCGAAACCGGGGCTTTTGTCATATTGTAAATTCACGTCAGCCGTTTGCAATCCTAAAATGGATTAATTGGCAAATCTAGGTTTGACGTAGTAATTCTGCGTAAAAAAACAGTTTCCAAAGGCAATTGTTTGCCTTCCATTTTTTTCTAAATTTGTGTTAAAATTGTTTACTATTAGTAATTCTGTGTTGTTCCTCTTTCAGCTAACATTTGTGCAGCAAGAGGAATTTACTATTGTTAAAATTGTGGTTTTGTAATTCATGATTGTAATAAATGTTTGTTATCAAGTGAAGTTGGATTGCATATCTACAGCTTACATGCCATAGTTGAAACTCACTTGGCAATTCCCGAATCATGTGCCTTTTCTCCCTAGAAAATAGCAACTTCACGAAAGTTTGATGCCTAGGAATTTTTGTGTTAATTCAGCTCCTCTTCATTAGGACCATACGCGATCATAACTTCTTTTGTAAATAGATTCGCTATTTAATACAGCTGGCGACCGTACTAAGTTAAAGATTTTTTCTCTTTGTTCATAACACTTCCCCTTCCACACCGTTATGTCGCCCGCCCCTTGTGGGCCCTCCCTGAATCTCCTTGACGCGGCGGCACACCCAGCTCCAGCGGCCTGCGGCGCGGGAGAAGGCCGAACTTTCAGGCAGGCAAGCCGGGGAGTCGGTTTAAGCTTTTGTCCCTTTCCATCTCAATATATTTTTCCCCACAAACAAATATAGTGATGCTGTAACAGAGGTAAACGATCTCGTATCATCTGTAATAGTAGTTTAAAACTATTTATCTTGTTCACGTATTTCCGTCTTCCTTCGAATACCGTCATAAAATTGTTTGAGGCATTACTCAAAATATCGATTCCGATTTGGAAACTGATTTCAAAAAGAAAATTGAACTAATAGTGTAAATATCACCAATATTTTATCTCCTCACATCTTATCTTAGATATATTTTACTTCTAAGATCTTCCGTTATCATTCCACTACCGGGAAGAATGAGCAAAGATTACGCACGAGCTCTTTTATCCTACGACTCGATTCAAAACGGCGTTTGTTGATAGAATTCACCTGGTGAATCTGTTTCTCCAAGTAATAAATATTTTATTAATGGAATTTCAAATTGCGAACCTGTATTTTACTTTCTCTTTATCTATTAACTATCTTTTCAATCTTCCTGAGAAGATAAAGTTATGTAATCGCCGACCCGATGGCCAAGATCGTTAAGGCAGTAGCGGTCTCGAACCAGAGGATCGCGGGTTCGCATCCCGCCTCGGGCATCGTAGTGTGTGTGTGTTTGTGTTGTCTATACGTGTTCTCCCTACCGTTTCCCCATCAGTTTAAAAATCAAAGTGGTCGCTATATGACCTAGATGTTGAAAAGCGACCAAAAAAAGAAAGTTTCGTGCAGCGTAAAACTATTATTGTTGGGTCCTGGTAACAAAAGAAGTGGCTAAATCCTGTTGCCATATAGTAAATTACTTTCTCTAACTCGTGGTGAGGCGAAAATCCATGTTTTGTGGGTCCTTGATACCGAAAAATGGATTGACGGCATAACATGTCTGTCCGTTTGTGGTCAACGCTAACGGCTAAACTGTTCTCCAAAATTCATTTTCCCCAATCTACGTGAACGAACTTGAGCCATTGGGAGTTTCAAATGGATATTTTGATTTTTGAGGGTACTTAACGTGAAGCCTCCAAACCATTTTCAACATCTTCTCAAAATGGCACCAAATTATTTGATTAAATTTTCTCCTCGGATAGCGTAAAGAACGCAAGAAAATGGTACAAGCATAACATTTCTTGATATCCCTTATTTTCAGAAAGTTGCTAACGAGCAATTTTTGGGGGTGTCTTCCTACAACCATAATATTGAAGATAGATTTTTTTCTTAGTGAAATCTGTTCTGACAGATCTTGAAATAAGATCATTTGCAATTTTCGAAAATGTGAGCAGTTTTCGTGTAATTTGGCACGAAATAAAGGCAATTTAAAAATTTTTACATTTTTTCTCAAAAAGCCCTCCAATTTTTTTGTTTAAAGACGATAAAAAATATGGTGCTACTTCCATTTTCGCCGAACTCGACGTATTTTCGAAGATTGCAAAGGTCACGTACAGTTTATTAAAAACGCGTAGTTTTAGTGTAATATGGGCATGAAATTAATGCAATTTATAAAAAACATTTTCTCAAAAACCGCTCCAAATTTTAGCACGGATAGAAGGGACGCTTAAAAAAGTCACATTTTCGTTGTTCTATAAATTTTCAAAAATTGCAAATTTAGAAATAATGCCAAAAAGTATGTGCTGTATCATTGCTAGTTTTTATTTAAAATTGTAGTGTAATGGTACGTATATTGTGTAAGTGTACTAAACGTTTTCTAATGAAATTTGATCTTACACATTGTACGAGAATCTGATTTTACATATTCGATTCTTAGCGTTTTCCTTATATATCTATGTTCATATTTTGCAATTTCATTCTATACATTTTTCCGAACTCTTCTCATGACATACGTACAATATGCAACGCTCAAGCTGGGAACTGTGATTAGTAGATTGCTGGTCGCGCATTATTTATAAACAGAGTTGGACAATATTTAAATATTTATATTTCAAATACGTATTTTTTGTATTTGAAAAACTGTATTTTTGAGTGTTTTGGACCTGTACTTTGAAGATATATTTACATACATAAAGTAGATGTATTAAAAGAAAGAAATATTTAAAATACTGTAAATACAAATGAAAAAGAAGATAATGAGGATACTTTGTTTTTATTTGACCCTGGGAGTGAATGTCACTTATTGAGACAAAAAAAGCTTTCTTTCAGCTGTTGAATTTGAATTCTCTTCATTTTTAAATGATAAATCTAAATCGTTCGTAAAAAAGCCGTTCAATTATCCAACAATAAAAAAAAACTTTTCTTCCTTATAACACAAGGTTATGTTCATCCGCGTCAGTTGAATGACTGTTTGCCTTTGCGGGTTTTAAACATTCGCCAACTAGGAGTTTATTATCTGATTTGTTTAAGAAAGTAGTCGTTTCAAGGAAATTCCTTTTATTTGTGTTAGACCTATTTTTGATATCGTTTTATATTTGAATACATACATATTATAGTTAATATAATTTGCGAATTAATTTGTTGTAATTAACAATAACAATATATTGTTCCAGTAAAAATATGCAATAGCATTGTATTTATTGCATTTTGAGTATTTCAAGTATTTTAAATATATGTTTTTTTCGAATCAACAACTAATGTTTTTGAGTATGTATTTAAATACTTATTTACAAAGTTTGTGGGCGAAGTATTTAATTAGAACTAAATTTAAAGTATTTTACCCAACCCTGTTTATAGAGCCGGGCAAACTGCTTTCTATTACCGATCTTTTCCCGTGCTTTCTGTGAGATGCACAGAGCGAGTATGCTTGTCATTCGCCTTTTATGTATGATTGATTATTGAAGCCAGCCAATCAGTGCACTTGGTGTGAGCATTCGCAACGATGTCCCTTTGCGAACCTCTGTCCTAATGCCATACCGGATTTGGAAATCCCGGACCCCCGCCCCCACGGCCACTTTAGCTTACCCCTTCGCAGTGCTGTAGCGGGGAAACAACGACTGCCCGATGCATCGAGGTACTCACGGAGCAACAACCTGCTCCATCCTTTCACAATGAGAAGACTGAATCAGACCCGCAGAGACAATTCACCGTGAAATATAACGAGGGAGTCGCACAATTATTATAAATCTTGGAATCTCAGACATTGAAGTGAAGATTTGATGTATTATAGAGAACAGTAAATTATATAGCACGAGTACAAGATAAATAGTTTTGTACTACTATTACAGATGATGCGAGATCGTTTCCTTCTGTTACAGCATCACTAGTTCGATATATGGGGAAAATATATTGAAATGCAAAGGGGCAAAAGCACAAGGTCGGGCAGTATTTAAATACTTGTATTTGAAATACGAATTTTAAATACATTTCGTATTTGAAACAATATATTTTTGAGTTTTTTGAACATGTATTTTAGATATGTATTTAAATACATCAAATAGATCTATTTTAAAAAGAAATACTTAAAATATTTCAAATGCAGATGAACAAGATAACGATGATAGTTTTTCTTTGATTCTACTGGTGAATGGGCCTCATTGAAACAAAAATAAAAGGCCCTTTCAGCTGTTGAATTTTATTTCTCTTCATTTTTAAACGATAACCCTAAATCATTAAATATGCTCGACAATTATATGACAGTAAAAAATGCGTTTATTCCTTATAACACTAGTTTATGTTCATCCGCACCTGTTGAACCACTGTTTTTCTTTGCGGGTTTTATACATTCGCTAACTAGGGGTTTATTGTCTGATGATTTGTTTCAAAAACTAGTCGTTTTTAAAGGAAATTCCGTTTATTTCAGTCAGACATATTTTTGATGTCATTTTATATTTGAAAGTGTTTTTGTGAAAGTATAAGTTAAAGTTACATTTCAAAGATTTTAGTTATTGTTCAGAAATTTATGACTGTCATTTAGTAATGTAATGTAATTGACAATCACAATATATTTTGCAATACAAGTTATAATGCGAAAGTATTGTATTTACTGTATTCTGAGTATTTGAAGTACTTTAAATACGTATGTATTTGGCAATTCAAATGGTATTTGAAATATTTTAAATACGTATGTATTTGGCAATTCAAATGATATTTGAAGTATTTTAAATACGTATGTATTTGGCAATTCAATAACTAATGTATTTTGAGTACGTATTTAAATACTTATTTACTAAGTATTTTGGCGAAGTATTTAAATACTAAATTTGAAGTATTTTTCCCAACACTGCGAAAGCATAAACTGACTGTCCGGCTTGCACTACCATGCTGACCGTACCGGTACGCGGCGGTACCGCGCTATAAGCTCACATTTTTTAAATTTCATTCCGATACTATGAGATAAATTAATTTTTTAAAGTTTTTTTTAATGGCTTTGTAGTGTAAATTCTATTTTAAAAAGGCGTCCAATGCCTTTTACAGATCGAAAATCTGACCAAATGTTCAAACGTTATCGGTCAAATAAATTTTGCTAATTTCGGTGCTGCCACATGGTGGCGACAATTCAACTAGTGTCGATACATTTAGCCTTAACGGCGAAATACTAACAATACGTACAGGCGCAGTTGCAGCTGGGCTAACCATTATTTTCTGATAATTAATAAATAGTATTCATGAAAATTAATAATGACTAGATATCGGATGCTTAGGGAAATGCCTATTTTTTTCTAGAGAACTTATTTAAAGGCTGATAATATATGCCCACGAATCATGACAAATGATTGAATTGAATTTGCCTTATTTTACGTGGCGAGACTCAGGCCATGAGGCCTGCTCTTCCGTCTGACCACGCAAATTCCGCTACGCTCCTTTCACCAACCATGCGAGAAAGAAGGTATTACTTGGGCGACGAAACAGGCGATTTGAATTTAGCTCAGAGGCATCATTTAGGCTTGATGATCTTTTACATGCAGTAAATCTACTAACATGGGACAGCCGGCTTTTCTTCCCCTCCGAAGGAAGGCGTACGAAGGATTTTTTCGCCCTTAAAAATCCACGGCTTCGATCGGGTTCGAACCCGCAAACTTGGGTATAACAGTCCGATACGCTAACCGTTACACCATCGCCGCCGCTTACATTTGACGGAATTTTATAATGCTTATTTTTGCTTATTTTAGCATAAATGCCTATTTTTTGCATAAATACCTTTTTAGGACTTTTTTCACTTTTACTTAGTATATTTATATACAATGCTGTAGCAGATGCAGCCTGGGAGTTGCCGTGCTGCGAGTGCGACTACATACGGGGATCAGAACGGGTTTCAGGGGATTGTTTGCCTTTAGGGCAATGATAGATAATATGCAAGTAGAATAAATAAATTTAATTGCTTGATAATGGAGTACAATTGATTTGATTTATAAAAAGCCGGAGGACCATTGATAGTTTATGACGTTAATGATTGCTCTTCTTTCTTGAAGTACACTTGGCAGCTTACTTACAGTTTGTTGCAAGGAAGGCAGCAACCCAAATCACTCGGCTGAGTGTGTCGCTGTCCGGGCTGAGGTAGGCTCCAGGCAGTTCGGTGGTGCGAACTGGCATGGGCGCGGACTCAGATGACCGGAGCTGGTGGTGGAGTTTGCCGTGAATTCGACCAAGTGGCGGGTGCGGCTCGCGAGTGGCACGAATTTGAGGCTGGTTAGATGTGGCCGTACTAATCGCCTTGATAGGCGAAGCAGGAACAGTCGACCTTGTCTCCGTTGTCTGTTTGTTCTGGTTGTTGTTTGGTTGTTGCCTCTGTCTGTTTGTTGTCGTCTCTCTCTCGTGTGTCGTCTTTTTGTCTTTCTTGTCTCCTCTCTGGTGTGTCTTTGCTCTGTTCTTTCTCTTGTCTCCGCTCGGTTCGTTGTCGTCTCCCCGTTCTCTCTAGTTGTGTCGTCCCGTGTGTGAGCGAAGTTGCAGTATTTATTGTTGCGGGTGTGATTGAGGCCGTGGGGGGGGAGAGTCACGTGGCTGTGACTTGGGCCTATGGTAAGGCGGGAAAGTTTGGAGTGCCCGCGATCGGCTCCCTATTCGTGATGTGCCTTCCGGGGGGGGTCACGTGACATTGGCGTGACACTGAGTGTCACGTGACATTGGCGGCGATCAGAGAGAAAGGCGGTGGCACGAATTTGCCCGCGATGGCGGCCCGTTTGTGTTTGCGATTTTACCGGAATTGAGGCATCTGGCATGCAGGTGGCCAGAGCGGGGGCGGCGCGCCGGCAGTGCGCCTTTGTCGGCAAGATGCATTGACGGGCTTATTTTTGCGAGGGAGGCCCGAAGCGATTCCCAGAAATGTTTGTCAGGTAGCGAGCGATGGGGTGAGGGTCCCACGTGCCGGGTTAGCCCAGCCCTAATGAGGGGTTAAACCCCAGCTGGCGACGCCCAGAAGCGGCGGTCATTGTACTGGGCGGGCGTGGGCCCGTGCGAACGGCGGTTTGCGCGGAAGACGCTGCAAATGACTTTATTGCCCCTTTGTAGTAGTTTCCGAAGTGTGGAAGCGTGCCGGAATGCACGGAGAGCGACTTGTGAGGTTGGTGAAAGTAAGCGCTTAATAGTGGGTGGCCGCGCGGGAATAAAGCTGTTAGGGGCTGCGCCTTGGCGGCGAGACTGAACATTTGATTGCGAGATTGAACAAAGGTGCCCGCGCGTGATTTTACAAAGTAAGGGAAAATCACGAAAATAAATATTGGCTACATGTTGATTTAATTAATGACTAGTTGTTCAATTGAGCGACAAATTGTAAAATTGCTCTGATTTAGTGGGATTAACTGCGAGAATTTCGGGTCTTAGAATTGAGTGATGTGGAATGAAAAAATGAGGCTTTCCTTCTTCCACGGGAGGGGCGGGGCGCATGTGACCTAACTCGAGGTACTCGCGCGTAAAAATCTGAGTACATTTCCGCAAGGAGAGAATCTCGGCTGAATCGTTGCTCTAAAATCTGAAATCTGGGAAGGGCTTGCGCTCTAGTGTTGCCCAGCGATTCTGGCGGGCCCTTGAAAGGTGAAAGAACTTGATATCGCCCCTGATGTGTGCGAGTAGTAGTGGCTGCGAAACTGTCTTCGCATAATTTTTCCTCGGCTGTGAGAGGCACCTTGTCAGGTGGGTTTTCTAGCTTCCAAAAGTGTTCGAGTTGGTCTGATGGCAATTGGTTAGAAATAATGAAGTTAGAGATGATGCAGTCGTTGCGGCGGTCTGAATTGTCACGAGAATAGGCGCCGCTAGTAACCCATCCTAACTTAGTTTGTGTGAGTGTAGGCCCGTTATTCTCGAGGCGGTGGATACCACCTTCGTTGATTTTGGCGACGATGGAGGCGCCTAATAATAAATCCAGCGGTTTTTCGAGATGAAGATTTCGGTCCGCAAGTTCGTATTCGGCGGGTAAGTGCCACTTTGAAATGTCTGCTTCGACTGCTGGAAGCGGATGGGAGATGGCCTCTACTACAATGAATTCCTTGGTTGAGCTCCAATCCTTGCAACGGGATTTTAGCTGTATTTTCGCGATCTTCGAAGCGGAAGATGAGGCGCGACAAACACTTTGAATAGTGACTGAAGACATTGTAGGATTGAGTTCTAGAGATTTGAAAAAACTTTCAGAGATCAGGTTGCAATTTGATCCTGAATCGAGGAGAGAAATAGCCGGGTAATAGTAGCCTCGTGCGCTGACAACATTTACAATAGCAGTAGGCAGAATACAGTCGTGTGTGGCTGGGGAAGAACAAGCATTTGCGTTCACTTGACGCGGCGCGTGAGAAGAGTCTTCGGGCAACGAGGTATTGTCAGCCCGTTCGTGAATCGAATTTTGCCATACCGGGGATTGAGCATTTGATTGAGAATTGAGCGGTGAAGCTGAATGTACGCTAGTACTAGACACGTGGCCCGGGGCGGCCGCCGCGTGATGTATTATGCTCGAAATGTTGGATGGCTGAGGGGCAGAAAATGATTCATGCAGAAGACTGTGATGGCTTTTTCCACAGTGGAAACATTTTCGGGTGCTACACTTGTGACATGCGATGTATTTTCGTAAGCAATTGTTACAAAGTTTGTTGTTCTTTATGAAGCTTCGCTTCGCGTCGGCGCTCAGGGCGCGGAAACTAGCACATTGGTGAAGCATGTGTTTTTCGCGACATTTAAGGCAGTTGTCGGAGGGTAGTGGCGTACGTGCAGGAGCCGGCGCGGTAGCTTGCGCGCGAGGGTTGAGCTGCACGGGAGCGCTCGGGATGGCGGCTTCAGTTATTTGCAAAATTTTGCATCGCCGTTGCAAAAAGTCCCATAAGTCGCGTAAAGTAGGAATACAGTCGGCGGATATTGAATTTTCCCACTGACACATAGTGGCCCTGTCAAGGTGGTTGACGACCTTATGTACAAAGAGCAGTTCGCTTAATTCTACGCCTAAGTTAAGATTTGAGAGCGCATTGATGTTAGACTGGCAGTGATCAATAAATGCACTGAGAGATTTAGCGGAGTCAGGCACTACACGCGGAGGCTTGTCTAGCCCTGATAAATGAGAAAACGCTATCAAGCGTGGATTTGAATAGCGTGAGCAAAGAGTATTCCAGGCGGTCGAGAAGTTGTCACCTGTAAGAGGTATGTTGGCTATTACGCCTTTTGCTTCACCGATTAATGACTGACTGAGATAATAAAATCAGCTAATATCCGCTAGCTGCGGATTGTCAATGACGAGGGCCTGGAAAATGTCACGATATGACAACCACTCGGTGTGGTTACCACTGAAGTTTGGTAGAGGCACTTCAGGGAGGCGTAAAGCGGGAGCTGACTGTGAAGTACAGCTGTGACCTGATGCCGCGGAGGGGCACGGGGATGACGGTCTGGCTTGAGTTGGTGAAAAGTGAGAGTTGTTGTCAATTTTTACTGTTACTTCGCTCATTAAGTCGTAAAAGTCATTTTCAAATTCAATGTACATAGCTGAGTTGGCGTCTGGATCTTCGACTAACTCGTTTTCGATTTGCCTGAAATCGCTCCAAATTTCCTGCAAGCGCGTTTGATGCGCAAGTACTTTCTGGTATGACTGTTTGTCGGTAATTTCTAAATTTCTAATGATTCCTTCCCGGGCTCTAAATCGGTTGAGAATGGCATCTCGAGCCGCGAGATTTTTGCGTAAAGTATTGTTAGGCGACATTTTGAAATTTTGCAAGAAATTATTGAGTGCCCGCGTTGGGGAATGCTAATTTGAAAATTGGAATTATTAATGACTTGCAAATCGCGATAAGTGGGGGGAACACACACTCAGCCGTTGATTTGGGCTGATGCTGACCTGTACAAACATGCACACTTAACAATACAATAACAATAGAAAACACTGAGCGTAAATAGGCACTGAATGAAGCTAATAACACTGAATAACACAAAATTGACAAAAAAACTGAATGATACATAGAAACTGAGAAAAACACTGAATGATACAATAGCTAATAAAATCACTGAATTGTACAATTGTTGCTAGAAACACTGCACACAAGAATGCAATGGTAAGTAAATGTGCTGAATATGGCAATAGTAAATGGAAACACTGAATAATGCAATGGCACGTAAAAAAACACTGAATAGTGCAGTAATAAATAGAAACACGGAATATTGCAGTGATAAGCAAAAACTGAATAGTGCAATAGTATATTAAAACACTGAATAATGCACTGGCAAGTAAAAACACAGAATAGTGCAATAGTAAATGCAAAGATTGAATAATGCACTGGCAAGTAAAATACTGGATAGTACAATAGAGAATAGAAACACTGAATAAGTAACGAAGCACTGGATAAAGTTTGATTACACTTAATGATTGTATGTTTTAGATTTTAACACTTTTCACGACACTGTTGAATAGACAAATTGATTGAAATTAGTTTTGAAGTTTCATTCCCTATCGAAACAATTCCTGAATCCCGTCTGATATATTAATTGAGTTAGTGGCTGTATTGTACTAGAAATGGCACTGGCTTGATCCGGTCCGGAGATTGACCACTATATGTAGCAGATGCAGCCGGGGAGTTGCCGTGCTGCGAGTGCGACTACATACGGGGATCAGAACGGGTTTCAGGGGATTGTTTGCCTTTAGGGCAATGATAGATAATATGCAAGTAGAATAAATAAATTTAATTGCTTGATAACGGAGTACAATTGATTTGATTTATAAAAAGCCGGAGGACCATTGATAGTTTATGACGTTAATGATTGCTCTTCTTTCTTGAAGTACACTTGGCAGCTTACTTACAGTTTGTTGCAAGGAAGGCAGCAACCCAAATCACTCGGCTGAGTGTGTCGCTGTCCGGGCTGAGGTAGGCTCCAGGCAGTTCGGTGGTGCGAACTGGCATGGGCGCGGACTCAGATGACCGGAGCTGGTGGTGGAGTTTGCCGTGAATTCGACCAAGTGGCGGCTGCGGCTCGCGAGTGGCACGAATTTGAGGCTGGTTAGATGTGGCCGTACTAATCGCCTTGATAGGCGAAGCAGGAACAGTCGACCTTGTCTCCGTTGTCTGTTTGTTCTGGTTGTTGTTTGGTTGTTGCCTCTGTCTGTTTGTTGTCGTCTCTCTCTCGTGTGTCGTCTTTTTGTCTTTCTTGTCTCCTCTCTGGTGTGTCTTTGCTCTGTTCTTTCTCTTGTCTCCGCTCGGTTCGTTGTCGTCTCCCCGTTCTCTCTAGTTGTGTCGTCCCGTGTGTGAGCGAAGTTGCAGTATTTATTGTTGCGGGTGTGATTGAGGCCGTGGGGGGGGAGAGTCACGTGGCTGTGACTTGGGCCTATGGTAAGGCGGGAAAGTTTGGAGTGCCCGCGATCGGCTCCCTATTCGTGATGTGCCTTCCGGGGGGGTGTCACGTGACATTGGCGTGACACTGAGTGTCACGTGACATTGGCGGCGATCAGAGAGAAAGGCGGTGGCACGAATTTGCCCGCGATGGCGGCCCGTTTGTGTTTGCGATTTTACCGGAATTGAGGCATCTGGCATGCAGGTGGCCAGAGCGGGGGCGGCGCGCCGGCAGTGCGCCTTTGTCGGCGAGATGCATTGACGGGCTTATTTTTGCGAGGGAGGCCCGAAGCGATTCCCAGAAATGTTTGTCAGGTAGCGAGCGATGGGGTGAGGGTCCCACGTGCCGGGTTAGCCCAGCCCTAATGAGGGGTTAAACCCCAGCTGGCGACGCCCAGAAGCGGCGGTCATTGTACTGGGCGGGCGTGGGCCCGTGCGAACGGCGGTTTGCGCGGAAGACGCTGCAAATGACTTTATTGCCCCTTTGTAGTAGTTTCCGAAGTGTGGAAGCGTGCCGGAATGCACGGAGAGCGACTTGTGAGGTTGGTGAAAGTAAGCGCTTAATAGTGGGTGGCCGCGCGGGAATAAAGCTGTTAGGGGCTGCGCCTTGGCGGCGAGACTGAACATTTGATTGCGAGATTGAACAAATGCTAAGATATCGGAAAATCGGCGATGGTCCAACGTGACCATTCATTATGAAATCTTCAATTCACGTCTTGAAATTTAAAATTACGAGAGAATTCCTGAAAGTACACCAACTGATTTTTGTCCCTATTTCACAAATACTAGCCATGATCTGAGAACATGGACGATTGACAATACGCCGAGGGAACCGAAATTTTAAGTGGAAATAAATATAAATTCCCAGAAGGTTTGAGTGTTGCTAGTGTTGGACTGCTAAAATATATGCCAGTCACATCGCTCAGATATCCTTCTCCGCATTCAAACTGATTTTGTCTCCCAGTCGTCGCAAATTTGAAATTGTGATCCTTGAAAAGTTACTGGTAATATGTAAATATTACTGGTTAATGGAAACTAATAAGAATAAAATGTAGAAGAGTTGTAAATATGTAAATCTAGTTTTACATTAAAATATACGAACTGGTTTTGGCATTTACGTTTACAAAATAATATATACAAAAATTACAATTTTCCATTATATTGTGTATGTGGTATCCCCCCAATCAGAAGACGAAACGGAGTTACGCTCCGCCGCGCCGCTAGTGGAGGGGCACAGCCCCTCCCCTCCCCCTTCACCGGGCGGTGGGGTATAAAGGCATGGTCGGGAGCAGGGCGCTCCCGTTCAGTTACCGCTTCGCGTAGCTACCACCGCCGCACTCGCTACACGCCCTACCGCGGCGTAACCTGCTGCGCACTATAAGAGGACTCCAGACTGCTGCCGCCGACACCAGCTACCGTCACCAGTCGTGACGTATCCGCCGGGCGATCAGCACAGACCTCGGGGGCTACTGCCGCCCTCGCTACACGCCTGGTCAAGGCGCCATCTGTGGCGCGCTACAAAGTGACTGCAGACTACCGCCGGCACTTGCTACCGTCACTAGCCGTGACGTATCAGCCAGGCGATCAACGCCGACCTCGGTGGCCACTGCCGCCCCTCGCTACACTCCCGACCGCGGCGTAACCCGCCGCGCGCTACTAGGAGGCTCGAGGTGACTGCGGCCAGCTATCACGTTACGACGCTTATCGCCACTGCGGGCGATAAGGCTCGGCGAGGCAAGAAGGCCGTTAAGAATTATTGTACAGTATTTGTTACGTTGTTCTGTGTATTGGTTATTGGTGAAAGTAAATGGTTATTAAACATTGACTGTTTAACTTACCTTGCATCCTGCAAATACAACATTGGCGACGAGGATATAAGAACAAGACGCGTGAAGAACAATGGAGCAAATAACGCAAGTGATCGCGATGTTGCAAACACAACATCAAGAACAGATGAGAATGTTAATGAAACAATTGGAGATGCAGAAACAACAAGTCCAGCAGATTCCGGTATTTCCACCATATAGTAAAGATCAGGAGGACTGGACAGTTTATATAGAACGTTTTGAGCAGCACTTGGAAGCACATCTAGTGACAAATGAAGCACAGCAGCGTGCACATTTTTTGGCGTGTGTGGGGGAAGAAACCTTCATTACGATAAAGAAAATATGCTCTGAAGATCCAAAGAAATTAACATTCAGTCAACTGAAACTAAAACTGGCCGATCATTTTGAAGAGAGAATGCATGTAGTGGCCTCAAGATATAAGTTTTTTCAAACGAAACTAAAACCAGGTCAATCACATGCGGAATGGGTGGTAGAGCTGAAAGGTTTAGCGAAATCATGCAAATTTAAGTGCGATAAAAGTAACTGTGGAGAGTCATATGCAAATAATATGATTAGAGATATGGTTATATTACATACCCCGATAAATCAAGTGCGTATAGATGCAATACGGAAAGAAGAACCAACACTGGAAGAAGTGATGAAGATTGCTACAACACACGAAATGTCTGAAAATCTAGTAAAGCAGATGAAGACAACAGAAGAAGTGAGCAAAGTTACAAAGGAGAAAGAACGAGCAGAAGAAAAAGTAAAATCATGCCCAGGTTGTGAAAGTAACCATAAACGAAGTCAGTGTTGGTTTAAAGAGGCAAAATGTAGATTCTGCAAAAAGATCGGACACATACAAAGTGTTTGTTTAAAGAAGAAACAAATGGCGGGCAGAAAACAGGAAAACCCTAGAGAAAACCCAAAGAGTGTGAAACGTAGCACCAAGCAGTCAGTAGAAATGGAGGTAGACCAAATACAGACGGTGAATATGATTTTGAATTCATCACAAGGAAGAAAGATAAGAGTGCAATTGGAAATGTTAGGAAAAAATATCGAGTTCCAGATCGATACAGGGGCTACAGCAAATTTAATAAATCTAACAACATATCAAAAGTTAGGTGCACCGAGATGTTCCAGCGGTAAAGCAAAGTTAAAATCATATCAAGGAGTAAACATCCCAGTAAAAGGTGAAGTAGAAGTGACTGCAAGATATAAAGGAATACAACGGAAGTTACGTTTTATCATAGTGAACCGATATGATGTACAGAATATATTGGGAATGGAAGGCATAGACTCTCTTGGTTTCACGGTAGAAGATAATGTCATGTCAGTCGACAACACAAGTAAATGTGCAGAAATGAAGAAAATATGTGAAGAGTTTTCCGAAGTGTTTTCAGAAGGCCTAGGTCATTGCACAACATATAAAGCTCACATAACGATGAAAGAAAATTGTCAACCAAAATTTTGTAAAGCAAGACCGGTGCCATTGAATTTGCAAGAGCAAGTAAAACAAGAATTGCAACGATGGGTACAAGAAGGAGTGCTCAAACCAGTTAATAATGCAGAGTGGGCCACTCCAGTGGTAATTATAAAAAAGCCAAATGGTAAACTAAGGTTGTGTGGAGATTTTAAAGTTACATTAAATCCACAAATGTTAATAGACCACTATCCTATGCCAAAACCGGAAGAAATATTTGCGAAACTACAAGGTGAATATTTCACGAAAATAGATTTATCGGAAGCTTATCTGCAGTTAGAGTTGGATGAAGAATCGAAGAAAATGATGGTAATTAATACAAATGATGGTTTGTATCAGTTTCAAAGGCTTCCGTATGGCATCGCCAGCTCGCCCGCGATATTTCAAAGGTTTCTGCAACAAATTACGGAGAAAGTACCAAATTGCGCTAACTTCTTGGATGATATTATTGTTACAGGCAAAACGGAAGAAAAAACATAAGCAGAATTTGCGGATGCTGTTACAATTGTTAAAAGACAATGGACTCAAATGTAATTGGGAGAAATGTGAATTGTTTAAGACTTCTATAAACTATTTAGGCCACGTAGTGGACAAGCATGGAATTCGACCAACAAAGGAAAATATTGAAGCAATTACAAGAATGCCAGCACCTCAAGATGTGAAACAACTCAGCTCATTCTTAGGTAAGGTTGCTTATTATTCCAAATTCATTAAGAATAGAGCAATGATCTCGGCACCACTAAACCAGTTACAGAGGAAGAATGTGAAGTTTATTTGGTCGACAAAGTGTGAAAATGCATTTCAGCATCTGAAACAAGAACTGATTAAAGCAACAAGATTGACGCACTACGCGCCAGGTCAACCGCTACTTCTCGCGACTGACGCGTCAGAAAATGGTATTGGCGCTGTGATATCAACGACTACACCAGAAGGCATTGAAGTACCAATTGCATTTGCATCGAAAACATTAAACGACGCACAGAGAAATTATGGACAAATTCAAAAAGAGGCATTAGCAATAATCTATGGGGTGAAGAAATTTCATCAATATCTGTATGGCGCGAAATTTACGCTCATTACAGATCATAAACCACTTACGTCATTGTTCAATCCAAGAAAAGATATTTCAGAGAGAACGGAGAAGAAACTGAAACGATGGGCAATTTTCCTCTCTGATTATGATTTTGAGATTGTTTATAGGTCAACTTCACAGCACGGCAACGCAGACGCGCTGTCGAGGCTGCCGGCGGGGCCAGACGAGTCATTCGACAAATCGGAAGAAGCCTGCGCGTACATAGACTTTGAGGATGGTGACGCCCTGTTACGATTGCCGCTGGACGCAAAAAGGGTAGCGCAGGTAACACGGGAAGACCGCCTGTTAAAACAAGTAAGTGGTTATTTGAGTAAAGGTTGGCCAACAAGGAAACTAAATCATAGTTCAGCAGACTTAAATCAATTTTTGTTAAAGAAAAACGAGTTATCAATGCAAGATGGGGTGTTAATATATAATTGTGAAGATAACGTAAGAGCTGTAATTCCAAAGAAGCTGCAAGCAGAAGTGTTAAAGTTATTGCATGTTGGACATTGGGGCATTACCAGGACAAAAACGGTTGCTAGAAGATATGTGTATTGGCCGGGGATGTCGAAAGATATAGAAAATTTGATACGTAATTGTAATATATGCAGACAGAACCAGGCAAGTCCGCCGAAGCACTTTTCGAGCTGGCCGAAAGCTGAAAAACCATGGGAGCGAGTACATATTGATTATGCGGGGCCGTTCTATGGGTCAATGTGGTTAGTAGTGACAGATGCCTTTTCACAGTATCCATATGTGTGTGAGACGCGTACCGCAACAACAGAAGCAACAATTCAAATGTTAACGAAAGTGTTTGTAATAGAAGGCTTACCGCAATTGTTGATATCGGATAATGGCGCACAATTCACATCACATTTATTTGAGAAATTTTGTATAGAAAATGGCATTCAACACCTTAGGACAGCTCCATTCCACCCACAGTCAAACGGGGGAGCAGAGAGATTTGTACGCACATTCAAAAGTACCATGATTAAGGCAATGGCAGAAGGAGTTGGTAAAGATAAAGCACTACAACAACTATTAGTAACGTACAGAGCAACTCCAGTAGGTAACGAAGAGAAAAGTCCAGCGGAACGACTGCATGGGAGGCAGCCGAGGACATTATTGGCACTATTAGTACCCGTCAAACGCCCGAAGCAAGTAGTGAATACAACATTCAAAGTCAAAGATAAAGTCTATATTCGGTCGTTTAAATCCTATCCAAAGTGGATTCCAGCAGTGATCCACAAGACTATAGGGCATAGAATGTATCTGGTACAGTCAGAAAGCGGTATCATGAGAAGACACGAGAACCAGATTACAAAAAGGTGGAACATGCATAGAATAGACGACAACCAACAGAAGAGTAATGTTCATTGTAATTTTCAGCCGGCTATAATGCGGATGGCGGAACCAGCCATCACACACGAGCCAGCGGCTCGGCCGGCAACACCATCGGACGACACATCCCGAGGAGGGGTGCGACCAGAGGCGGAGTCATTCGCCGAACCCAGCAGCCGAGACGCGTCACCAGGTCCAGCCCTGCTGCGGAGGTCACGTCGTCATCGTGGGCACCCATATGCCCACAATAAAACGGGGAGGAATGTGGTATCCCCCCAATCAGAAGACGAAACGGAGTTACGCTCCGCCGCGCCGCTAGTGGAGGGGCACAGCCCCTCCCCTCCCCCTTCACCGGGCGGTGGGGTATAAAGGCATGGTCGGGAGCAGGGCGCTCCCGTTCAGTTACCGCTTCGCGTAGCTACCACCGCCGCACTCGCTACACGCCCTACCGCGGCGTAACCTGCTGCGCACTATAAGAGGACTCCAGACTGCTGCCGCCGACACCAGCTACCGTCACCAGTCGTGACGTATCCGCCGGGCGATCAGCACAGACCTCGGGGGCTACTGCCGCCCTCGCTACACGCCTGGTCAAGGCGCCATCTGTGGCGCGCTACAAAGTGACTGCAGACTACCGCCGGCACTTGCTACCGTCACTAGCCGTGACGTATCAGCCAGGCGATCAACGCCGACCTCGGTGGCCACTGCCGCCCCTCGCTACACTCCCGACCGCGGCGTAACCCGCCGCGCGCTACTAGGAGGCTCGAGGTGACTGCGGCCAGCTATCACGTTACGACGCTTATCGCCACTGCGGGCGATAAGGCTCGGCGAGGCAAGAAGGCCGTTAAGAATTATTGTACAGTATTTGTTACGTTGTTCTGTGTATTGGTTATTGGTGAAAGTAAATGGTTATTAAACATTGACTGTTTAACTTACCTTGCATCCTGCAAATACAACAGTGTATATAATTTATGACAGTGCCTTCTTTCTCCTTATTCTCGACCTTTTCAGTGCCTTTTTAGGCGCCTAAAAGACGAGTTTTTAGTGCCTAAACATCCAATGTCTAACAATGATTATAATAAAATTAGTAACATTGAATACTAAAACTTTTACAATTAACTTCACTATGATTACCGATGAAAAACAATTGGAAAATAAATAATAAAAATCAAAAACGCCTTACACGAAACGGATAAATGCATATTTGCAAAAACCAGCAAAGCTCTAAAGGCAAATCGCTAGCAAAAACAGCAAATTGGCACAGCACACTTCATAAGAATGACTTTTAATGTTGGCAGATTCTACGGAAGTAGTCGAATTTTTTGTTACAAATTTAAATTGAAAAAATGTCACTTCTACGTAAACGTGATATATAGAGTGTAATTGTGTGAAGGTTGGCAGCGGCTTTTACCAACACAAATCGAAACGAACCTACTTTATATGAATACATGTTCTCATCCGATAGTTGTTTTTTTTTTCTTCAAAAGTTGTCACGTTATCTGACCAGCAGTATACGCAATCACAAGTACAATTAGCATAATGAAGAAGAATATCTCAATTTGGGCCGGTGGCAGATCTGAACTGGCAGTGAGAGTGGGTGAGATGTGGTTGCCACACCGAATGTGGAATCGTACATGCTCAAGTTGCAATGAAAGTTCGGGAAAAATAGTTTTTGCTGTTTACGAACACTCAAATAGGTTAGGTAAGGTTAGGTTGGGTCAATGAAGTTATCACATAGTGAACTAATCCATCACAGGCCAATACATATAATTAATTGAATTCAAATGTGCGAAATTTTCACACGGGTTCAGCTAATGACAATTTCAGACAGAATCGTGGAAGATTTCCACTATAACTTTTTCCAAGGGAAGTAATTCTGTGGTTTCACAATCTAGATGTGCATATCGATCCACAATGGTATATGTCGTTGTGCACAACGTGTACATGCCTGATCGATTTCATTGCAAACACATCAAGTACATTCCTGTTCGCACTCAAGCGTTGGGCAAAGTATACAATTTGTACACAAAAGTTGATACCGTGGCATGCTCTTGTGCACATCCCGTACGTTGGAGATATGACTCCTGTCTGTTCTGTGGCGCCTCTGAAGAAAGTGCAATGTGCAGAAAAGCATAACTAGGCTGTTAAGAGAATGCGTGAATATTAATGACGATGATTTTGAAGAAAGTATTGCACAATGGGTGGAGCGAAAGGACAGTAATTGAAGAGTACATCTTAGAATAATCAAATTGAATGTGACTGTGACTCGGAGGAAGAAGACAATAATGAAGAATTTCTTGAGAATGATGAACCCGAAGAAGAAATAACTGAGAATGCGAAATACTATAAGCGAATGGACAAAAAAGTTTGCGAGATTTATGCAGAAATATATGACTAAAGAAAACTTGTCAAAATCTTAGAGTTTTTAATGTTCAATAAATTTTGGTGATAAAGATAAATTCCTTAAATTAAAGGTGTGCTGTGTCCACAGGACTCCACGTCGGTACAAATGTGACTGAATACCCACGTCATACAAACTGACACAAACAAGGCGCTAGAAGTGAAGAACGTTAGTGAACAGTTTTTAGAAAACGAAGTGGCAACAAGTGACTCGAGTAGTACCAGTGAGATGGAGAATGCAGGGGCAATTATTGGGGCGGATTTGTGGGGGAGGTTGAAGGAGAAATGAAAAGTAAGTGTGAAGTACTTGTTATAGGCGACTCAATCGTGCGACATATAGGTAAATGTACAAGTAGAGTGTTCGGCAGGAATTAAGATAAAACAAATGAAAAGGTATGTAGAGAGAAGCAATTTAAGGGCAGAAGGTTCAGTGATTCTGCAAGTCCGTACAAACGATCTGAAGAGCAGATATGTGGACGTAACAACAAGAGGTATACACGACAACGCAGGAGAATTTCCCAGTTGCTAAAGTAGTTGAGTGAAAAGTGAAAGAGACCTAGTGGGTGGCAGAACAAAAAAATGTCATGCTTGTTGACGCGAACTCTCGGATCTGAGATGGTACGAGGGATGATTTTGGACCCAGAAGTAGCTTTCGACGAGACGGGCTGCATTTAAATCAGAGAGGGGGCAGCTAGACTTGAACAGCTTTTCACAATAATTGGTGCGACGAATAGCAAGGAACATCTCCAGACAGCGGGGCCTGACAATCCATAGCGATGGATTAGAAGGGTAAGAGTCTATTAGTGTTGCAAGTAAATTGCAGAAGCTTAGAAAATACTGGACGTGGGGGTGTTAAAACTATTTTAGATGCAGAAGAGGTCTGCAAAGACGCAGAATTCGAGATGTTAAGCGTCGAAATATAATCCAAATGCTTTAATAGAACATTGGAAATAATAGATGCGTACAGGTCACCAAATGAAAATTCGGAAATGCTTAAAAAACGTAGTGAGCTAACGCGTATAGAGAACGATAAGAATAAACGTAGCATAATTGGGGCGATATTAAATATTCCTATGTAAGCTGGGCGGGCGTGGCGACTCATGTGGGAAGGGCGCAAGCCAGTGTAAATGAGTTCGTTTGGGAAAACCGATTCACCCTGGTTGTGCGGGAGACTACAAGGGAAGGGACACTGCTAGACGTCTTTCTAATCCGACCAGAGGACTTGCTCGTTAACTGTGAAGTGGTACAGGGAATTGGTGACCATTCCGCGGCACGTTTAGAAATAGCGGGAAATGATTCACGTGTCGAAGATACTAAACCTACAAAGATATATTACTATCATAAGGTAAATGTGAAGGGTTTACAGGAATATCTGAGAACAAAATACTCGGAGTGGTGTAGTACGGGAGGCAGTGTAGAGGAAATCTGGAGGAACTATAAAAATATTGTCATTGAGGGAAGAGAGCGTTTCGTACCATAGAAATATCTTAAAAGGACCCAGATCCTGAGTAATATAATGAAAAGATAAGGAAACTAAAATCAAAAGTTAGATGAGCTTACGGAAAGCGCGGGAGAAGTACAGAAAATAGGGGGAAAATAAAGATTATCTCTTGGGTGCTTCTCCAAAAGAAACTGGCCGCATAGGGATTTTTTTACAATGTATATTATCCGAGTTTAAGCAGAGGGCAAACTAGTTTTTCAAATGCGTCAAAGGACGAAAAGGCAATAGGGATAATTCTTATGTTAAAAGATACAAATAAAAACAAAATGACAGAGAGCAAAGACAAAGCGGAACACTTTAATTGGTTCGGAATTCGCAGCTAACAATGACGTATCTGTTTTGTATGGGTTGAGAGAAAGAATGATTACTAGACCACGTGATCTTTCAAAAAGAATACCCAGAATTGAAAAGAATAACTCAGTGGGCCCGGACGAGATTTCGGGAGACTTATTAAAAGGAGGAAGTGAAGCCATGCTTCCGTATCTGTTACGACTTTTTTATATTACCTTAAACAATTCAAGTCTTCCTCAGGATTGGAAAGAAGCATTTGTAGTTCCCATTCATAAGGGTGGGTCTCGATCAGGAGTTAAAAATTATCGGCCTGTTAGCTTAACATCAGATGTCTGAAAGCAGATGGAGCACCTAATCGCTGAACACATTTGAAACGTGTGGAGTAAAAAAATGTCTATTTGTGGGGCAGCATGGGTTCAGAAAGGGTTACTCGTGCGAAGTCAAACAATAGCTTTCTTGCCAGGATATCGCGTATGCACTAGATGGGGTGATAGAATCGATGCGGCGGTAATAGACTTAACGAAGGCTTTTGATCCTGTTCCCCATGAGAGACTGCTTGAAAAACTAGACAGAATAGGGCTTGACTCGAGACTGATACTATGGATTAAGGACATTCTAAATAACCAGCACCAGCGAGTAAGGGTGGGGCGAAGCCTGTTGGAAAGAGTGCAACGCCTGGGGTCTCGCAGTGGAGTGAGCTTGGACCTTTACTATATTGGGTGTATGTAAATGACCTAGCAGAGGGAATAGGCTCAAAAAGTAAACTTTTTGCGGAAGAGTTCCTTATTTACAGAAAGATCGAAAACGTATCGGAGCAGGATAAATTACAGCACGACATTCGATGCGTGGAAGAATGGATGGAAATCAATAGAATGAAGGTGAATCCGGATAAATCCAAAATAGTTGTTTTACGCGTAGTAGAAATAAAGGGGCAGCTGCATAAGTAAATACTTAGCTAAGTATTTACTTGGGGGCAAGATAATTCCACAGACTAGTTGTAAATATCTGGGGTGATAATTATATAATTATTATATTAACATACAAACTGCTCATATCATTATCATTTTTTTTGCTCGCGAATCAACCGTCTTGGACCACGAATACATGCACTTGCACGGGCTCAGTATCATTTATCACATTGCAAGTCTTGCAGGCAGTCAATTAGGGGGATCAGCATTAGGCTGAATCCGATTTTTATACCCCAGGGTTGTTAGTCCTGGGGGATGGAATATGGAACGATGATGATAATGAAGGATGAATGGACGACAGACACCAAAACGGACATACACGAACACATCCATGCCCGAGGCGGGATTCGAACCCGCGAACCTTCCGTCCGAGATCGCCACGGCAATACTGCCTTAGCGATCTCGGGTATCCGGACTGGCCCCGCCCCACCCGGGCGCCCAGCCTGGACAATTAATAATACCCGACGCGGAGCAATGCGGTGTGCAACTGCTTGCGAAGCCGAAAAATAACTCGCGCCTCCCAGAAAACTACCGGCCCATAACTCTCCTGCCGATTCTTGGAAAGCTCTTTGAGAAAATTATTCTCACGAGAATCCAACGGGACTCGAGATGAGAGGCATTATTAGGGAGGCGCAATCCGGTTTTCGCAAACAACGCTCCTCCGCGATGCAGGCGCTTCGCTTCGCTTTTTTCGCCTCATCAACTCTAAATCGCCACTGTTCTCTTCCTGCTCTTTGACTTCTCCTCTGCATTTCACACTGTTCATCATCCACAACTTCTTCATAAACTCTATATTCCATCATACTAAATTTACTATTAAATTACTAATACTCATTTTATTTCACTTTGTGTTGTGTCTTGGTATGTCTTGGTTAGACACAGGTCAATTCATGTTTCGTCGCAATTTAGGAATTTTCGAACAATCCTGCATGTGTTTAAGATGATCGATTTTTGCATAATTTTATATGTATATTTTGGTATTTGAATAAGTTCCAGATTTTTATGAATGTTATTTGGTATAACTCCTGTACACGAAATGACCAGAGGAACAATATGAAATTTTTGAAGATGCCATAGTGCCTTGACTTCAGCTGCTAGTTCTGTATACTTTGTTATTTTTTCTGCATGTGCTGTTTGAAGATTAGCTGTTTGTGGAACAGTTATGTCAATCAGGAAGCCAATCTTTTGCTGTTTATCTACAAAATTTATGTCTGGTCTATTATGGTGAATAGTTTTATCTCTAATATTTTCTCTGTCATAGTACATAATACTATGACTTATTATTATTATTATTATTATTATTATTATTATTATTATTATTATTATTATTATTATTATTATTATTATTATTATTATTTGTATGTTATTTATATTACCTTATTTACTGATTTATGTAATTATATGTTATACTCAATTGCAGTTTAAATAAATTTATCTTATCTTAATTAACATACAACTTGGATGGGGGAGCACATCAACTTTACTGTTGGGAAGGCGTAGAAATCGTTATACTTTGTAATGCGAGTATTAAGGAAGGAGTAAATCAAGAGAACTAGCATATACGGTATATACGGTGTATGGAGGAGCGTGTTCGGATCCGTATAGAAAGGGCCAAATAAACTACATCCAAAAAGTTCAGAAAGTAGCAGCAAATTTTGTTAAAAGGAGAAGTTTGTTAGGATATATTTCCAACAAAGTATCGACATCGGAATCATTGATGAGCCGTTGGGGAAAAGCAAGTTTGTGTATATTTTACAAAGCATTGGAGAAAAGTCCGGCATAGAGAGAAATTCAGGAAAGACTGCATGAACCTGTTTACTTATCCCGTCACGACCGTATTAGAAAAATACGTCTAATAAAAAAGAGAACTGATGTTGGAAAATACTCTTTTGTAAATAAGACTATCGAGTCATGGAATAGCTTGCCTGCAGCACTAACGGAGTCTTTTCCAATAAACATAAAGACTTTGAGGTAAAGATTAAATTATAGTAAGTTGTAAGTGATAATAAGTTCTATAGTAGTTATATATTTATAAGTAATATATTTTAGTGAGTTGTAAGCGATAAAATCAGTATGCGGAGAGCTTCTGCACTTAGTTGGCATGCCTAAAATTAAATAATATTGTACTACGTATTGTATTGTATGTATTTTAGTGCTCATTATTGTATTAGATGTAGAGTAAGTGTGAAGAATTTGCCACCGGGCTTAATGCTCAAAGCGAATTAAATAAATTATCTATTTTTCGGAGATGCTGAAAATAGGTTTCAGTGGAAGGAACCAGGAACAATCAATAGAAACATAAAGGAGGAAATGAAGGTTGCACCCATATCGGAGGAAGCGTGGAAAACCCTAAAATCTTCACAAAATGGTAAAGCGGCAGGTCCAGTTGGAATACCCATGGATTTGTGGAAGTATATCGGACAAAAGATGATTAGAGTATTGACTAAACGTTTCAATCAAACATTATTTGCAGATGATGTACCAACTGAATGGATTCTATAATATATTTTGGCTATTCACATGAAAAAACATGGACAACTATTGGGATATAAGTGCAATGGCATCAATTGGAAGACTCCTGAGAAAAAAGTTAATAATAGATTGGAAGCAAGGGTAGCCATGAAATTTTTAGCACAACAAGCTGGTTTTACACAAGGAAAGTCCTGTATGGATAGCATTTTTATATTAAGACAAATGTGTGAGAAAATGAGTTGGAAAGGAAGAGCGCTTCATATTTTTATAGATCTGGAGAAAGCACATGACTCAGTGCCTATAAATGAATTGTGGAGGGCAGCATGAAATTTTAAAATTGAAGAACCTGTTTCAACTTATACAAAAATGTATGTGGATACACGAGCTGAGGTAAAAATCGGAAATAGAATTTCCAATGAATTTAGAACTACCAAAGGTTTAAGACAGGGTTGTGGAATGTCTCCTACTCTTTTTAAAATTTATTTAGAAGAGGTCCTTAAAGGATGGAATGTCTCGTGTCAAGGAATGGGTGTTTTAGTAAAAGGACAAGCAATAATTCGATATTGATGACAGAATTCAACAGGCAAAATGAAACATGAGAATGTTGAATGAGGGTATTATGGAGTCGGGAAATTCACAAAAAATATTAATGTAAGAATTATTATTGAAAGTATTCCAACTTATGGTGGAGAGAGTTTGATCCTGACGAAACGTCGTAAGCTGAAATTGTGTGCATTAGAAATGGATGTTCTACGAAGGAGCTGCCTAATTTCTAGAATGCAGAAAATTAAAAACGCAGAGATAGGGAACGGAAGCAGCAAACGGAATCTGTTGTGGACAGATTAGGAAGTAAAACGCTGCAATGGTATAGTCATCTGAAAAGAACGTCCCAAGAATGTTCTCGATTGGTCTCCTCCAAGAAGAACGAAAAGAGGAAGGCCTCGTAGAACCTGGAATTCAGGAGTAATTGAATCCATGCGTGAAAGAACGACGACCTAGGGACGGATAGGGAAAGCGGGAACCGCAAAATAAGAGGCAACCGCTGACGAGTGGAAACGCTGGCAGATGTAAAAGCAAATTAAGTACTTTACATGAAGCACCTAGGACATCAAATTTTTCTCAAAAGTGACTCCAAATTATTCCTTTAAATTCCTCGTGAGAATATAGTAAAATAAAATTATAAAGGTGGCGTACGTCTGATTTTCACTATTAACTGTGAACTTTCTAAAATTGCAAAAGTTTGAATTTTATTCAGCGTCTTCCTACAACAGAATTGAAGATAGAATTTTATATATATATATATATATATATATATATATATATATATATATATACAGAGGGGTCCGAAAAAATGTATCCACTGTTTAAAAGTCCATAACTTGCAAACTAATTGGCGGAGTTGTCTCATTTTTGGTGAAAGCGTAGCTTAAAGTTCGAAATGGTCACCATTAACATCCACACACAAACGATGCCGCCGAACTGCAGCACGAACTGCTGACTGCAACGTGTTCAGTTCGATATTTGCACATGAATGTACGATGGATTCTCGAAGTTCATCCAATGTGCGTGGCTTTTGTCGATAAACGACCTCCTTTAGTGTTCCCCACAGGTAAAAGTCCAGAGGAGTTAAGTCTGGGGAACGTGGTGGATACTCTACAGCACCTCTACGGCCTATCCATCTTCCTGGTAGATTTTCGTCGAGATAAGCCCTAACACGATTGTGGTAGTGGGCTGGGGCACCATCTTGTTGAAAGTAAAATCTTCCGCCTCCATACAAATTTCGGACGGCAGGTAAAATGGATGTTTGAAGCATCTGAAGGTACACCTCACCGGTAACTGTGCCGTCAAAGAAGAATGGCCCAATCAAGCCCCGGTAAGACAAACCACACCACACATTTACTCCTGGCAAATTCACGGCTTTGTCTACATGGATGTTCGGATTTTCGGCGGCCCAGTAGATGCAATTGTGGCGATTTACTGTACCATTGAGTTTGAACTGTGCCTCATCAGACCAAAGAATCATCTCTGCGAACTCTTCATCGTTGCGCACCATGTTATTAAACCACTCGCTGTACTCCATTCGACGATCTGGGTCGTCCTCGTTCATTGCGTGTAACAATCTTGGGATGTACCACTTCCACTTTGCTGTCTTCAAAATTCGCCCAACACTTGAGCGACTCACTCCAGTTTCACGGGCACACTGTCTCACAGACTTCTGTGGTGAGCGAGTGAATTGTTGTAACACAAGATGGGACTTAAATGAACTTGTTACTGTTACAGGTCGTCCAGATCGTTGTTTATGTACGTCTTTAACACAGCCTTCGGCTTCAAATTTGTCTCGAATACGACGAATCGTTAAACGTGTCGGTGGCTCTGTTTGATACTCATTTCGCCATTGCCGTTGAACCTCATAAATGTTTTCGTACTTAAGTACGAACAAGAATACCACTTCAAAACTGACTTCCTTTCATCGAATGTTAGCCTTACGGCAGCCATGTTTACTCGAGTAACAAGATACAACTAACAATAAAACACTAACAATCTGGCGACTGTCATCTGACAAGACAAAACAAAACAACGCAATACAACGCTTGTGTGGCAATTGCCGGAACTACAAACTATTACACTACCAAAAATGAGACAACTCCGTCAATTGGTTTGCAAGTTGTGGACTTTTGAACAGTGGATACATTTTTTTGGACCCCTCTGTATATATATAAGCTGCGAGTTTTTTTCGGCTGGCGCCGCTTCTCGCTTCTCAGTTTCCACCTCTTCCAATCTTCCCAGTCTCCATCCTTGAGGCCTCAATCGTTTTGCTCAATTCAATCCTTCTGTTCCAATTGAATCCACGATGCTGCTCTCCACGTTCATCATTTGTCTTAATGTGTCATTTCTAATATGATCCAACCTGGACACCCGGCAGCACCTTCTCTAGTAGTCCATTTCAAGGGCCATCAACCTTCATTTATCCCTTTTATTCAATGTCTATGTTTCAGCTCCGTAGATACTTATGCTCTGTACGATGGACTTAAAGATATGATCCTTCTTCCGTTTTGTGATGTTTTTGCTCCAGAGGAGAGAGTTTAACTGTCTTATCACTCCCCTTCCCCGTCCTATCTTGTTGGAAATGTCATCAGAGCTTCTTCCCTTTGAGGAGAGGGTAACTTCGAGGTATTTAAAGGTTTCATTTTGTTTAATTTTTCTTTCATACTCCTCTTGTAACTTGCGAAACATATAACTCGCATCATCTTCGTCTTCAGCTATAACCACTTGATCATCGACAAACAGCAGAGTGTACAATACATCATTTTCTATTGGCAATTCCATTCCGCTACGCTTCCTTTTCCAATTTTTAAGCGTTTCTTCGAGATAAATTTTAAATAAGAGAGGGGTTAATGAGCAGCCTTGTCTTAACCCCTTAATCGAAATTCTGAGAGTCGTTTACCTACTTTGACAGAGCTGTTATTACCACAATATAGTGATAGCATTAATATAGGTTGGCTCGATACCACTTTCTTTCATGCTTGGCCATAACTTATTTAATGACACTGTATCGTATACTTTTTGTAGGCCAACAAATATGAGATGGACATTCCTTCCTCTTTCAACTTCTTTTTCTATTAGATTTTTTAAGGTGAAAATACCATCAATACAAGTCCTTCCTACCCTGAAGCCATTCTTTTCCTCCGATTCTGTATAATGATATTCAATTCTACATTTTAGGATCGTACTGTAAAGTCTTGCTACTGTGCACATTACGCTTATCCCACGATAGTTGTTGCCGTCTCGCCTACTTCCTTTCTTATAAATTGGAGTAATGAAGGTCTTTTTCCACTCACTTGGTGGGTTACTTAACAATGTTCTGAATACAAATGGTTGTCAGTATTTCCATCACACAATCAGGTGCTGACTTTGAGAGTTCTTCACAGATATTACCTGGCTCCGGAGCATTTCTATTCTTCATGAGGGCCAAGGCCTGCTCTGATTTCCTTTGGGACAATAGGCATTATAGGTGTTTATATGTTTTGCGCCTCTTCTTGTTGAGGGGCTTGCAGAAACTGTGCTCCATTTTCAGTTAAAGGACCTCTGAAATGGCTACTCCCTTCTCGCAAACTAATTGGAACAATTCCTGACTGGTCTTTGTTTTCCATTCACATTCCTTTTATTATTCTCCAAGCTCTGTTAGCCTCTCTCAGGGGACGCCGCATTAAAGTAGTACTGTCCGTGCGGGCGGAGAGGTTTGAGTGCTCCAATGTAGCTTAGGGCTCATTCAGCGGGAATACGGCTAATGAATAGCGTGCTACTGGTAAGGTCACCCATGGTACAGATCTCAGCAGAGGAGCCAGATAAAGTGGTGTCCTATATCGTCCCGTCACACCAATCCTGTTCCTTGTTTCCTGACACACCTATTATATATTCCTGACACACCTATTATATGCTCCTTCCTCCGCAGCTAGCGGTCTCTTTTCTCGGGTGTGGTATTTCTTCCACTTACTAGTATCTCATCCCTCTCTCTGTTGTCTGTACTATTGGCTACTCCAGGCCCCTTGTGTTTTTTCGACCCCGACGCTATTAGGTTTCGAGGGCTAGGGAGTCATTCATTTTTTCACCTTCACTTTTCTTCGTCTTTCTTTCTTTTTATCTTCTTTTTCCTTTCATACGGGGATGGGGGCGTCGAAGTCTGGAAAAGGCAACCTCCATATGGCATGGGAAGCCAGAAACAAAAATCCCTTGGTCCTCCTGTACGAGGGACCTCAGGCGATGGGCCTCATCACTCGGAAAAAACTACACCTCCAAAATTTCTCAGCCAAGCCTCGAAATATGGCGAATATAATATACGACGACTTTGGGCAAGGAAAGGAACTAAGAGAATTGGAACTTGGAATATTCAAGGGCTATCAACCAAAGAGATAGAAGTATTCAAAGAAATTGATAAGAACCGTATGAATATTGTAGCATTTTCAGAAACAAAGAAGGTAAAGGTTCAGAACAGAAGATGGTATATACGTATTTACTATATAAATATAAATGTTAAATTTTTATTGTCAAGAAAGGCTGATGATTTATACTAGACGCCATAAATCTAATAATTGGTTTCAATCAATAGAACTTCCAGGAATCGTAATTCTGTATACAATGACAAGTCCTCATGCAACAGGTAAGGAGTAAAATGTTGTAAGTCGAACCCATGATTAAATTGTAACTAAATTTAATAAATTAGTGTAAACATTGAGAAAATTTGGGACCTTAGCAGGGCAACGGTAGAAATACCAATATTAATAATAATAGCAGCGGAAGTAATACCCTTCATATTATATGCTTGTTGTAAATTGTATCCGGATTTGGCTATAGTAAAAATATCAGACGAGACGAAAAAGTAGTTCACAAATAGCTTGCCCAAAGCGGGGCATGAGAAGAAAAGGTAGTTTACACTACTCTTTAGTGAGAAAATTAGCATTCATCCAGATTGCCCTGTTAGCAGGACGGCCTCCCTATGCTTTTCATTCAGCTCTATCTTCGGTCGTGGAAACAAAAAAAGGCGCACGGAGCCAAGACTGGGCTGTAAGGCACCGGGGTGTTGCTCCCGGCCAGGAAGTTGGTAAAGATGAAGGACGTGTGCTGGTGGCATTGTCATGGTGGAGTTTGACGATGTCTTGGATGTCATCCCTCACGCGTGCTACACGGCGTTTCAATCTCTCGAGCACCTCCAGGTGAAAGGCTATGTTGTCAGTTTCTCTCTGTGGTACAAACACAAAGTGGACGAATCCTCGGCCGTCAAAGAAGACTGAGCATCGTTCTGATGCGAGACTTGCTCATTCGCCTTTTTTGTGGCAGGGGGATGATTTTGTATGCCACTCGCTGCTCTGCCTTTTCGATTCTGGGTCGTTCTCGAATATCCAGGATTTGTCTTCGGTTACGACAGACTTAAAAAAGTCCAGATCATTTTTAATCAAATCCAACAATTCTTGACAGCGCGACACTCGATCTAATCTGATCTTCCGTCAACACTTTCGGCACAAGCTTCGCGCAGACCTTGCGCAGATCCTCGGTCACTATCCCATGTACTGCAAATGTGGACATGTGAAGGGTGTCAGCGATTTTCTGGATGCTCAATCAACGCAAAACTTCGAGCACAGGATCCACATTTTCGTCGGTTCTGGCTGTTTTTGGGCGTCCAGAACGGCGTTTCGTCGGCGACCTCCTCTCGGCCCTCCTTGAACGCCCTGCCCCACCTTCCGAACTGTGACCTTGAAATGCAGTCGTCCTTAAAGGCTTCTTGAATGTTTCGGTTGCATTCTTTCCAAGCTTCACGCAAAACTTGATCGCGTATCGGCGTATCGCTCTTCAAGGGAATGCTCCTGCGCGCCTTGTTACAAAGTCGAAAAAACGCTTCTTGCGACTGCACGCCTTTCCGCTCACACCGTTGAAAGCAAACTAGCGACCGGCTGCGTTGGAAGGGCAGATCCCCCATCACATTTCCCGATGCGCTGCCCTGGATAGTCGCGTCACAATAGAATCATGCGCATTACTTTCATAATGGACCCTATATACATAGATAAGTGACCTTTCGTTCAGTGAAAATATGTATGTTCTAAACTTCGCGACACGGACAAAAATATGGATTATCAAATAGATTTCAAATCATTTCTAAAAGTCTAATTTGTAAACACAAGCTCGACTAAATAAAACAGCTTTATCTTATCATCGCCACCATCTCGAGGTTCAACAACAATGACCTCAAATATCCATTGCCGGGCCATTGGCGGCATTGTTGCGCGAATTTCAATTAAGTTTTGCGGATTATTGAAAGAAATGCATCAATACATTGAGATGACAAATTGTACAGTACAGTAAAATAGAATTAATATTGGCATTTTCAATGGTATATTATAATTAAAATTAAATTAATTATTTTGTGTATCATAGATCATTTATTTCATTTGCTTTGCGCATTAAGCTCGGTGGCAAATTCTTCACACATACTATCATTAATAATATAATACAATAAAGAACACTAAAATACATACAATACAATACATAGTACAATATTATTTTATTTAAGGCATTCCTACTAAATGCAGAGGCCCTTCACAGTCTACTGATCTTATCGCTTACAGAACTATTACTAGAATTTAATCTTATCTTAAAGTCTTGATGTTCGCGGAAAAATCCATTAATGCTGCAGGCAAGCTATTCCATGACTCGATAGTCCTATTTACAGAAGAGTATTTTCCAACATCAGTTCTCTGTTTCCTTGGACGCATTTTTCTAATATGGTCGTGACTAAGTAAACAGGTTCATGGATTCTATCCTGAATTTCCCTCCATGCCGGATATTTCTCGAACGCTTTGTAAAATATACACAACTTTGCCTTTTCCTTGCGGCTCGCCAATGATTCCCATGTCGATACTTTGTTGAAAATATTTCCTAACAAATTTCCCCTTTTAACAAATTTTGCTGCTACATTCTGAACTTTTTCAATGGAGTTTATTTGGCCCTTTCTATTCGGATCCCAACACGCTTCTCCGTGCCTTAATATAGGACGCACAATGGTTGTAATATATTCTAGTTCTCTTCATTGACTACTTCTCTTCATTCAACATTCGCATTACAAATTGTAAAGATTTCCACGCCTTCCCAACAGTAAAGTTGACGTGCACCCCCTCCCAAGTTGTTTATTAATTACGACCTTCAGATGTTTCCAATAGATAATTCCTGTGGAATTATCTTACGCGCAAACAAGTATTAGCTGTCTCTTTAGTTCTACTACGCATAAAACAATTTTGCATTTATCCGTATTTACTTTCATTCCACTGTTTTCCGTCCATTCTTCCAAGCATCGCAAGTCGTGCTGTAATTTATCTTGATCCGATACGTTCTCGATCTTTCTGTAAACAAGGCAGTTGTCCGCAAAAAAAATAATTTTTGAGCCTATTCCCTCTGCTTTGTCATGTACATACACCCAATATACCGGGTGATCAGTTTAAAACGCAACACCACTGTTCGAGGCACTGAGAGAAAAGAAAAAGAATTGCAACATTGCTTCTGGGACAGCTCATTTGACTGCATTTCTACAACAGTCCGTTCACTCACCACCCCCTTCCTGTCATACCTGTTGAAAGCAAAACATGCTGCGTCTTCATTCAGTTTTGAAGTTAACTTACGATTCGCGTCAGCATAGAGCAACGCCGATTTGTGGTGGAGGAGTATTTCCGATCGCAATCTTCCAAAAAGTGCCAGACAGTTTTCAGAGAAAAATTTTCATCTCATTCTATTCCGAAAAACAGTATCCAATTTCGGTTAGTGGAGTGCTATCGCGAGAGAGGGAGCGTGTTTGGTCGGAAACTCAATCGCCGAAATACAGTGCTCGCGCATCGAAAACTAGAAAAAGTTCGGGATATTCTTTCAAATTTCCCGAAAACATCATTAAGGCAGCTTCAGCAACAGTGTAATCTTTCGTATGGAAGTGCGCACTGTGGCACAAAAAAATTGACAATGCGCGCATTCAAACAGCAGACATCTCAAGAGCTTAAGGTTCCCCATCGGGCTGCTCACATGAATTACTGTAATTGGCTACGGCTTGTTAGCGAAGGTCTTGAGGCACTTGATAAAATGTATTTTAGTGATGAGTCTTGGTTTCATCTGGATGGATATGTTAACCAACAATTTTCCTATGGTCTCTGGGGTACCGGGAAACCATAGGAAATAGTAGAGAGACCATCGCATTAAAAAAGATTGGAGTATGGTGTGTCACTTATTGACGCTGAGTAATTGGTTGTTTTTCAAAGAAACAGTAACGGCGGATACGTATCAGAATATATTGAAAAATTTTGTATTCCATATTGAAAAGCACGAGAGAAATTTTTGGTTTTAGCAGGATGGAGCGACATCACATACTGCCAAGTGGACAATGCAATTTCTGGAAGAGGTTTTTTGGGACAGAATAATTTCACGGGGTTTGTAGCCCCTCATTCGCCTGATTTGTCCCCATCGGATTTTTATCTTTGAGGATCCTTCAAAAGTAAAGTTTATGTGAACAAGCCTGCTAGTCTCAAAGAGCTGCAAAGAAACATCAAGGAAGCGATTCGTATGATTGACGAAGAAACTTTACATTGGGTTATAGCAAATGTTTTCATGCGAGTTAATGCTTGTTTGTTAGCATATGGAGGAAATTGTAAACATTTTTGTGAGGTTTGCTTGTTTCTGACACGAATTCTTCATAATAAATACTTTATTTCTTTACCGATAGCTAAACTACCTTTCTTTTTTTCGTTCGCGAGGGGTTTCCAAATCATTTTCCTTAAGGTGGATATAAAGGGGATGAAGAGCAATGCTGTGATGTATCGTCAACCATTGACTATCATTCACTGACAATTTAATCAGTGATTATTATGCACTGAATTCTGATACGCTCTTTCGGGACTTTATTTTTAAAATACCGTAATAATAATAATATACTTTCATATATTTTTATGGCAAGCTTATTTCACGTTTAAACAATTAACAAAGAAATCACTGTTCTTTTTTGTCGCCAAGCAAGTGGGCCCATACCTTTCTCTTTGAAATCGTGGCCACGACGCGCTGTGCTCTCCTCCTCTGGGTGGCATTAGGGAAGAAAGGATTAAGCGTACCTCCCGACAGTTTACCTACTTGAAACCGTCTGCCGCTATCCGACCCGCTCAAACATGATTGCCAGCGCAATTCGCTCTCCCTACCGTGGGTTACATTTTAAACTGATCATCCGGCCCTAGTACACTCCCCTGCGGAACCCCAGAGTCCCCCACTAACTCTTTCCGATAGGCTGTTTCCCACCCTTACTTGGTGGCGGTTATTTAGAAATCTAATCCGTAGTATTAGTCTCGAGTCTAGCCCTATTCTGTCTAATTTTTCAAGTAGTCTATCATGAGGGACAAGATCAAAAACCTTCGTAAAGTATATTACTGCCGCATCGATTCTATCACCTACATCTAGTGCAACTGCGATATCCTGACAGAAAGCTATTGTTTGACTTACGCACGAGTAAACCTTTCTGAACCCATACTGCCCCACAAATAGCCCATTTGCCCACACTGCCCAGCGATTAGGTGCTCCATCTGCTTACAGACAACTGATGTTAGACTATCAGGCCGATACTTTTTAACTTCTCATCGAGACCCACCCTTATAAATAGGAACTACAAATGCTTCTCTCCAATTCTGAGGAATACTTGAATTATTTAAGGTAAAATCAGAAAGTCGTAATACGGGATCATGGATTCACCTCCTACTTCTAATAAGTCCAGGCTCACTGATTTATATTTTCCTATTCTCACTATTCTTTTTCGAAGATCACGTGGTCTAGTAATCATTCTTTCTCCCAATTCGCTCAAAGCAGCTTTCATATTTTGCTGCATATACCGAACCAAAAAAGGAATTAAAGAGTTGCGCTTTGTCTTTGCTCTCTGTAATTTTGTTTTAACTTGCATCGCTTAACACAGGAATGTCCTCCCTATTTCTCTTTCGTCCTTTGACGTATTTGAAAAACTGATTTGCCCCCTGCTTATACTCGGATAATATACATTGTTAAAAAAATCTTGTGTAGTCAGTTCCTCTTGGAGAAGCACCCTAGAGAGAATCTTGATTTCCCCCCTATTTTCTGTATTTCTCCCGCCCTTCCCGTAAGATCTTCTAACTTTTGATTTTAGTTTCCTTATCTTTTCATTATATTACTCAGGATCTGGGTCCTTTTAAGATATTTCTATGGTACGAAACGCTCTCTTCCCTCAATCACATTTTTTTGCAGTTTCCCAGATTTCCTCTTCGCTGCTTCCCTTACTGTAGTAAGGACTGGTGAACCAGTCTGAGTAATTTGCTCTCAGATATTCGTGTAAAATCTTCGCATTTACCTTATGAGAATGACAGACCTTTGTAGATTTGGAATCTTTGACATGAGAAACATTTCCTGCTATTTCTAAAAGTACCGCGGAATGGTCACTAATCCCCTGTACCACTTCACAGTTAACGAGCAAGTCCTCTGGTCGGACTAGAAAGGTGTCCAGCAGTGTCTCTTCCCTTGCAGGGTCCCACACAAACTGAGTGAATCCGTTTTCCCAAACCAACTCATTTACAATGGCTTGCGCCCTTTCCCCATGAGTCGCCTCGCCCACCCAAATTACATGACGAATATTTAAGCCTCCCCCGATTATGGAACGTTTGTCCTTATCGTTCTCCATACGCGTTAGCTCAGTAAGTTTATTAAGCATTTCTAAATTTTCATTTGGAGACCTGTATGCACCTATTATTTTTTATCTTGTATTAGAACTTGTGTATTTGATTTCGACGCTTAACGTCTCGAATTCTGCGTCTTTCCAGGCCTCTTCTGAATTCAAATTAGATTTAACACAAATAAACGTCCCACCCTCACGACCATATCTGTCTCTCCTAAAAACGGCACAATCATCGCATTAAAAATTTCTGCATTAAAAAATTCAAGTTTAAGCCATGACTCCATACCAATTACATCAGAGCAATACTGATCTATCAAATTTCAAAATTGTTCATAATTGTTTAGTAGGTTTCTACAATTTACATGCAACACTAATAGAGACTTACCCTTATTGTTGTGGTCATGGTTGGTTGGACCCACTGTAGGCAAGAACAGTGGTCCCGCAGGCGCTGGCCCGCCACCTGGTGGGGCAGCGGAGCTGGGGGTGGCTCGATTCCCCCCTTCATTCCCCATCGCGGGGACATGAACCGCCGGCAACGGAGGAGCGCTGACGGCGGCCGAAGTTAGACTCGCCTCCAGCAGGGCGGCGAGATATAAAGGGACCGCCAGCCGACGGCCGACAGTTCTACTCTACCCAGTTCCGGAAGTTGGCAGTTATACGTGTCGCGCAAAGAGAAAGCGGTAGTGAGTCCGCAGTTGTGCCGTGCCGAGTGACGCACGGGCGGGAAGGCACTTCCAATTCTCGACCAATTCGAATATCTAAAGGATACCCACTTCTCCGAGAATTTTTCTCGTGGTCCGTAGTAGGTGAGACACTAGTATATATTTCATTAATTTCAAGCAGAAATTTCGCGAAAACGACTATTTTTTTTCAAACAAATGTACTTGACCTTTTCAATGAGCATATTGTCTAGAACAGACTTGTTTGAGGCAAAAATCTCTATCTTCAATTTTGTACTTTTTAATGTTCTTTCTTTTGCAATTTTCGAAGAAAACGAGCAATGGCCGAAAATGGGACTAGCAGCATATTTTTACCGTCATATGTGGACATAATTACATTACATATGTGGACAAAATTTTAAGAAAAAAATTGGAGCATTTTTTGAGAAAATGCGTAAACTTCAAGCGCCAAAATATGCAAAAACTAGGCTTTTTTTTTTCAAAAAATGAAAGAGCTAATTTTGTACAACAGACATTCTATGAGGAAAAAATCTCAATCTTCAATTTTGTAGTTTTCATTTTTTTTTTTTTCTGCAATTTTCGAAAAAAGAGCAATCCCCGAAAATGGGACTAGCATAATATTTTTACCACCCCTTATTACATATGTGGAGAAAATTTAAAGAAACTAGTGGTTCTAAAGCAGCGCATACTTTCTCGCCTTTAGTAGTGGTTATGTAATACTATTTATACCACAATTTCTCTCGGAATTAACATATCTCGATCATCATTTTTTTTAAACTCATTTGAAATCGTAGAACATTTGGTGCAAATATTAAATAAGTTCAAGCAATAGATTTTTTTATTTAAAAGTGCATGAAAATATATTTTTGGCATTGAACTCATTGTATAAGGTATGCAGTGTATTCACGAACATATCCGATGAGTTTTTTAGCCTTACAATATTCAGCGTAAGCAATATGCGAGAAAGGAAAATGATTAAAAGTTAATAAACAATACGATACTCTTAGCATTGGCAAACAAATGCATATAAATCGAAAAATATAAAAATTGTAGTCTAATTGTTAAACACTATAGTAGTATTGTAATATTCTCCAAATTTATAAAAATATTAGTTTATATTAACGCCAAGCGGTAGCCGTCATTATCGCCTTCTGTTATCAGTGCGGCGTCACA
Source organism: Teleogryllus occipitalis (assembly GCA_011170035.1). Taxonomy (NCBI): domain Eukaryota; kingdom Metazoa; phylum Arthropoda; class Insecta; order Orthoptera; family Gryllidae; genus Teleogryllus; species Teleogryllus occipitalis. The sequence goes on along the minus strand of BLKR01003596.1, from coordinate 69,380 downwards.
ACAATGGGTTACAAGCAACAATATCCGCTAATTCGTGTGGAATACACATTTTGCCAATTAGCATTGTCGATGCCGCTAACAAAAAAATTAAAATGGCTAGAAAAATACAATAATTAAATATAATACTTTTATATTCATCGAAATTATTCGATTTTTACTTACGTTGCTCTTCATTCCCACACATTATTAAGCAAAGCGAAATCATTTATTCGTTTTCACATTTAACATAATTAAAGAACGCAATTTAAAATGGAATAATACAAATATAATAAATAATAATAATAACTGAATATTAATGTGAATATTTATAAGACTATGCAGAAGGCTGTGATCATTTCAACAACTGGAATAGCTCGAACGTTTATGGAGGTAGGGTATATGTGAATTCCTAACAAAAAGACGTTGATAAATATACTTTGGTCATATAACCTGTATATTTGTCCTAGTGAAATAATAATAATAATAATAATAATAATAATAATAATAATAATAATAATAATAATAATAATAATATATCAGCCAGACAGTGCCGCTTTAACCGCATGGGCGAATCCGACGGCCGCCAGGGGCCGCGGTCTTTTAGGGGGCAACATATTAAAAACAAACACGCCGTTCAAGAATAATATTTATTTATTGGTAAAAATATCAAGTTCACAGCTTCATTGTAATTAATTCAAATATCGGAGTCAAGTTAATCTTTATCTTATTGGTCAATGCGTTAACCAGCGGATCGCTCTGAAACAATACTAAACGCCAGCCCAACTGACTTCAGACGCGGGAGAGAAGCGCGAGTGATCGGATCTCCCCTCCCAGCTGCGACGGGAATTATCGCGAAAAGTGTCACTTGTGATGAGAAGGAAAGGTGTAACGTGAGTAGTGTTTGGTCGGTTCTGTACCACTTCCGGTCTAAAACTGCCTGTCCTGTACCATAACATCCGGTGTAAACAGGATGTGGTCACGGGTGGCCATGATTGGAGCTGCAGCACCATATCACCCGGCGTAAAGAAGCGGTGGGCTGTTGACATCGAGTGGAAGGGAATATCCGGTGGCCGTGAGTCGGCGCGTGGCGGAACCCCAAGGTCGCTGCGGCGACCTTGTGGCGCCACGGCAGCTGCTCCAGCAGCTATCCTACCAACCTCTAAAAAAAGACTGGGCCCCACCCTAGCTATCCTATCCTGCCAACCCATGGAAACCATACTGGGCGACTGGGGAGGAGGAGGCGGACGGGGTGGAGGCCCTGCCTGGCGGTGACGTGGGTAAATGAGAAGGCGAACCCTGGTGAAATACATAGTATTTATTATGACCTTGCAATGAAATACATTCAAAACGATCATACACAAATCTTTATTTTAGTCTATTTTCTATTTTTTGTCGGATGGCAGCGCATCTTTCCCTTTTTCGTCTGACGGCAGCCAATAACATTTTAATGTCTTCATTTTCTGTCACTTCTTCTGCTGTGAGTCCAACTATTATTCTTAATGCAAACATCCACGCCAGAGGTAAGAAGGAACACCACGGTATCGTAGTGTCCCGCCCGAGCGGCGAGATGGAGCAGCGTCTCTCCGAAAATATCTTGATGGTTGAAACGAATGGCAGTGTCTCCGTCCATGATGAGAATGACAGTTGCTTGAGGAGCGACCGTAAGTGAAATGAGTGCTGTCGTTAAACTGCCACTTGTTTTCTCTTCTTATCACTGGAGAATGTGGTGTGCTCTTCCGCTTCATTTCAGAGTAAATGACGGTTGAACAATCGTGGATAATTGTATTGAATTATACGTTCGCACCGTCGTCATAATCTCTTTTATGTTCTTCCATTCCCTCTTCCTCGTTTGACTATTAGAGGATGACGAACACATTTCCATTTCATCTTCGCGAGATGCAACGGTTGGAGACGGACGGAGAGCTTGAACATCTTTCAAGATGAAGTACATGTGTTTCCTGAGAAGTTTTTTCTGACACGGATTGTATTTTGTGTTGATTTTCGAATTTCGAAGGCGATCAATGAGCTGACACAAGGTGATGTCCCACAGTCTAGGAATTTTCCATGCATCGTTCTTTTCCTGGGAGGTGATGGCGGAGAGATCGTCTGCGACCTTCGCGATGTTCATCCACAACTTGGCCGCCTCACCCTTCCACCCATTGCTGTCGTCGAGGGCGTCTTCGTAGTAGCCTAGTAGTAGGCTTCGCGCCAGTGATTTTTGCTTCACGTCTTGCCATGTTGACGAGTACTGACTGAATGAAGAGTGACATAATTTTTTTTGCTTTACATCGAAGAGTCTTCCGGTTCATATGTTGGGGGAGTATTTTCGTTTGGGGAGGGGAGAGACTGTATATCTTGTCTGATAAGGAGAATACGATGCAGCAGAGCCTCCTTTGAATCGGATTTTTAAAAAGGTGACTCAGAATTTCCATGATCGATAGTACTTCTGCATGCATGAAAACGACAGTGTCGTGAAGTCTTTTCCCTCTCACTCCAGTCTTTTGCACTCTGCTCGTCGTGAAGACACCTCGCGCTGATGGCAATGTCAAACGCCTTGTCGTAAATACCTTTCCACGTCTTCACGCTTTTTCCCCAATCTTCTTTTTCCTCTGAGGCGGCGGTGGCGAGGTCAACCGCAACGTTCTCGAGTTTTTTCCACATCTTGGCTGCTTCGCTCTCCCATCCACCGGCGACGGCTATTTCGCAGTTGAGTGCTGAGTCACGTCGTGCCATGATGAGGACCGCTGACTGAATGAATGTGTCTGGCCTATTGCAAACGCTCTCACTAAAATTGCTTTCCCCCCACCCTTTTCTCTCTAATGCAAGAAACGATAGCTGCCATTGTCTCTATTAATTATTCTTAAATGATAATTCAATCTTAATTGAAAATAAATAGGAAAGAATTAATATTAATAGAGAAAAAGTCTACATTCTTAATTAAAATAAATATAAAATATAGATTATAAAAATAGAATATTAAAAGAAATAAATAAATAGAGAAAGTCTATTCTACAACCCCGCCTGCAGGGACGAACGTGTACGCTGAAGGAGCGGATGGACGCGTACACATAATACGGAATGACCCCAGGGTAAACTTGTAAATTTGTCTATCCAGTCGCGCTTGTCATCTGCCACAAACAACGAGCGCTTAGTTTGAACAAAAGAATAATTACGATGATTTTTGGAACGTATACAACATTGTTTATCAATTCTACTTCGATTTTGAAATAAACACACCAAGTAATTTTCGAGTTTATATTTTTTAACAACCGAACGTTGTACTCCCTTCGCCCGAGAAACGGTCGCCTGAGAGCGGGTGAGAAAAGAGTACATCTTTGGATGCAGACCTACAAATTTAATCATGGAATCATTTCCGCATTCGTCCTTAAACAGCCCCAGCGCTTTTTTATTTCGTGGTGTTATGTTAAAGGAATTACTGGCAGGAAAACAGGACGTGTCGAACCATTCTGAACACCGATTCATCTCAGCGTACACGTTCGTTGAGGAAGAGATAACGAATGAATCGGTGTCCATTTACAGAAGGTGAAGATCGCGAAGCTGTTCTTTACAATATTTATAAAAAAAATTCATACATTCTAAATTTTGAAATTTCCAATATACTAAAGGCTAAATAAATGGGCTTTGCGAGATTCACTTGTTTTCATCAACTCGATTGTCGTAAAATCATTTCGAATGTGGTGACTTCGCACGAAAGCGGGATTCGCGATGAGATTCCGTGCTCCACACCGCCCCACGACCTATTCACGAGATAAATGCGGCGATCATTACGCACGTCCTCCATCAACTTTCCGTAAACGGAGTTGTTCATAAGTTTAAAAAATTTATCTTCAAAATCGGAGGACGCGCGCTGCCGCCGTGAATTGTTAAGGTCCAAGTACGTGGCAAGCTATGCACTTTGGTTAAATGAAAGAATACGATGAATTTTGGTGAGTTGTACTCCCAACTTCATGGCCTGAATTAAATTTTGAATGTGAATGACGTAGCGACGCTTGGGCAACAGCGTCGCCAATAACTTGGCTTGCCTGCTTTTCGTGTCAGGGGACAAACGTCTCTGGACAAGGCGGAAATTCGCTCAATTGACCGTGGATTTCGTCCGGATAATCGACGTCGACTTCAAGAACGTATCCACGATCGACCTCCGCGGCCACCTGTTTCAAATTAAATGTACGAATATCAGTATCAGCCGTCCATCTAAACCGTCCTGTGGGCAGTGGATGACGCATACCATATCCGTACAAATTATTTGCATCGAGATAAGAGAGATAAGATTCCTTAGATGGTTTGAAGGAATCCCCCACGTGTGAATGATTAGCCTCAGCGTGGCGCTCTACCACCTGCACAAAACCTCCCCTAATACCTTGTTCGAAAAAGAGAATCATGCCTGTGAGCAGTTCCAGTGTGACACCCGTTGTTTTTAACATGGCGTCCCACGAGAGCCCGGGAACTGTGTAATAGAACGCAGGATCTAGACCGTACACCTCCAAACACAAATTTCTAAACATTTCAAAAACGTCGGTGAGCAACAAGACGTCGATTTTCAAATACAAATCGGTGTACTCACCTAAATTTCGAATGGAGAAAGCGTCCCACACGGCCAGCGCGTGAGCGTACTCCGCGTCCGAGATCGATGTGTTTGTGAACTTACTAAAAAAGGCCACGCGTGGGGGTAAAGACGTTTCTTCCAGCTTGGACATGCAATTCACTTAGTCGTTGGGGAAGACGCCCTTCCTGCGTGCTAGTTCAAAGTGCGCATCGTTTGAAAACGCTGCCCGAGTGAATTTTAAATTTTCTAATGAAAGGGATTGACTTCAGTTGTCTAATCCTGCACCTAAAAATTAAAAAGCGTCCAAAAATCGCAAATCCACTTATCCGATTCTTTGCGAAACAGACACGAAACTCTCGTGATTGTGTGGAATCGCACTCAGTTTTTCGTAGCTGCTATCTGCCCAGGCTTGCCGAAGAAAATGCCAATCATACCCGCTTCCTATATGCATGAAGACGGGTATGTGTTTTGGAGCCCGGAAGTTGACATTGCAACCTTGATGTGCTGCTCCACGAAAACGACCTGTAAAATGGTCATGGTCCCTAACACGAACGGAATTTGGAAGAAAAGGACCCTTGCAAATGTGACATTTGTCAGAATTTTGAAAAGAAATTTCATCTTTCTCTCGCATGAGTAGAGGAGACGGATGATTTAAAAGAAATTCATAATCTTTTGCAAGGACCTCTGAATATTCTATTAATTGTTTGGCGCCATCATGTCCGCGAAACACTAATCTTTGAGAGAGTGTTTCATCAAAATCACAAACAACTTGAAGGGACATCGAAAAGGGCTCATGAATTTGGTACGCCTGTAGATAAGATTTACTCGGCGATGGAGTACATGAAGAGATGGGACCGGTGAGCGCTTCAAAATCGGCATACACCGTAATCGGACATCTCTGCTTTTTTTCATGCTTTTTGAAGTGCATGAACCGATCCTTCGGCGAATCCGGCAACGTGAGGCATGCTGGTGCCACAGTACTACAATCTATCATGGGAGCATCGAGTTTCTTTTACGTAAGAAACAAGTTCAAACAGCGTTCGCAAACGAAAACTTTATGTTCGTTGGTGCTGTTTTGGCTTCCTACTAACTTTCCTAAATCCTAAATCCAAACATAATGACTTACGCCCTTTGAACTATGTAACATATTGAAATGATTCTCTTTCATTGTTTTCGCAAAATGCACAGGACCTACAACAACGCACGTTTTCTTTTCAGTACACCAAACAAGATTGAAAATTTTAAAAGAATAAGAATTTTGATGTTCGAAACGTTTAAACTCATGAATAGATAGGCAAGGAAATGTTGCGTAAATCGAGATGGTTTTCTAATTCGTCGAAAATACTCCGATATGTGGAAGTACGAGCCAAACGTCCTCCAACGATTTTATGTTGACCGAGTCTCTTGTGGAAGAGTCCACAAGCGATGGCCCACAGAAAACATTTCTCATCTCTATTATGAATATTAATAACAGCTTGACGCCGAGTAATGCTATCGGGGAGGTGAATATACGTTGATCCAGTGTGAGCAATGGGTTCAAAAAGATGAACTTGAACATGAAGGCCGACAATTTTTTGGAGCGATATCCCGCTATCGCGCTCCTGAAATTCATCAAATCTTGAATTTATTGAATCAACGATATTTCGAAAAAAATCTCGGACATTATCACTTTGTGTCACCACAGCTGTGCGAGCGTTCAGAAAGATCGGTTGAATCTCACCGACGATTTCGTGCGTCACCGGATGTTCGCGTTCAATCATAAAATGACATTCGAGTTGGGAAAAAATTTTAAAGCAAGGTTTTGATGAAGAAAACAATTCAAACATTTTAAGATGAAATGGAACTTGACATCAATTGAGAAACGTGAGGGGGTTGATGTCATTTAAAGAATTGACAATGATACCACGTTGCACCCGACTATTTAAAGACTGCACAACGTCTGTCCATCGGAGAGCATTTGCAATACATGATCCCCGTTGTCGTTCTTGTTGATTTCGATCTATAGAAACAATCAAATTTCGGGAATATGAATCTCTATTCAATGAGAAAATCACTATTATGAATGCAATGAATCAAAAGAAATTTACCGGTATGCGGTTGACGTATCATAGACTCACGTTGCTCACGCGTAGGTGGCGGGGGCGACAGCGCTGACGGTTGTTGAACCTCGGACTCCCGTTGTCACTGTTGTAACGCTCCAAACAAATTTTTTCATCTAATCAATCAAATTAAAAAATTAATAATCTATCGATTATTTTCAAAATAAAATAAAGGAATGACAGGTAAAATGAATAATGATTTGTGAAGAATATAGTCACATTAAATAACGAATCGACTTACTTCACTTGTGCTTTGTGTTGTGGTATCCTGAAGAATTATTCCACTAGGTTGCGTTTAAGTAGTAGAGTGGAGCGGTGGTGATGGGATGATCAGACCGAATCCATAAAGGTAGGACTAACAAACATTTATAATGAGGAAAGCGATTGTCGTCTTGAACGAGTTTTCCTCCAATGAAGGAAGGAAGAAGAAAACAAGGAAAAATGTGCAAGGAAAAAACAACACGTTATTTTTCAATTTCAAGGAAAACGTTGAACACTGCATGTATATAAGCGCACAGACAACTCAGCATGATGGTTAGTCGTTACTGCTCACGTCGTTACTGCTGGTGTTGCTATTTTTTTTGCTACTGTTGGTACACTCTGCTCCAATTAGAAGAATGGCGAAATACGTGAAATTGTTGGTGATGAAAGCGTGGAGGTCGTTTTAGCAACTCCGTCAACGCAGTTGCGAAAGAAGAGGAAGACATCGTAAGTATTTTTAATTCCTTTCTCATTTATTTAACAATACATTATTGTATATTGTAATCTAAATTTATTTATTTATTTACTTTTCAAGAACGAATGAAACTAAGGATGGAACTATTGGAAAGGAGGATGATGGGTGCTGATGTGTTTACAATGGACGTGGAAAATAACGGCATGGATGAGGGCGATTTGAGTCTAACTCATCGCCGCAGAGGCGTCGGTGATGGCTTCAGCTGATCATTCGACGAATATGATGGATGAATATAAGTTGAAAGTCATCACACCCCAAATTGTGACCAGAACTGAACTAGAAACAAACGGTACATCATCAGTGCAAATTAGTGATGAAACAGTGACGTGTCTGGTCGAACACCAATCTTGTCCAGTATATTTATATACAGTGCCTAAAAAGACGTAAGTAGAATGAATTAAGATTGAGAGAAATGAAAGAATTTATTTGAAAAATTAATGAATTGTTTGGATTGTTTAGAAACATCTGGGAATCCATCGTCCAGAGGGCGGAAGGGTCATTGATGACTCGAAAATGGGAGTACTTTTCAAAAGGTGTTGCTTTTGAAATCACAAATGCTAGACGATTCACTTCATAACGGTATGGCACGACGAGTTATGTTGTCACATTAAACGGAAAATACAATACTTTTTTGCCTACAAGGTACATTGCATCTAGCTCTAATATTTTCATCAATAATTAAAATAATTATACATATACTAATTAAATATTATGTTTTCTAGATTTACTGCATTCATCGACGAGATGGGGGTGGAAGCTTTTTTAAATTCTAAGCCATTTGTTTTTTATTTTCGAATTAATAAAATTAATAAAGCGTATGTTCTTCTAATTTATCCATCCGAACAATTAAAACTTCAAAAAACTTGGAATATAATTTTGGAGTATGTTCGAAAATATTTAAATTTTTAAATTGTAAACATCTGTATATTTAAGTTTCTTTTAATAAAAAATTCTTACTATACTTTTACGAGTTATTAACTTTCTTCCTTGACCTATTTCCCCTTCCATTATTCGTTGGAAAAGTAAGATAGAATAGTGTTTTTATTTTAAAGTTAAAGTATTTTCTATCTTACTTTTCCAATTATTGAAATAATCAATTTCACATTTCATTGGCAACTAGTTTATAGGAATCCTATGTGATAGGGTGATAGGGTAAAGCATTATGCTTTTTCATTATAATATTATTTATTAAATCAAAATACATTATTTTTTAATATTAAAATTAATTATTGAATATTTTTGAAAATTGAAATGAAAAAATAAAAAACTAAATGTTTAAAAATAAAAAAAACTATATCCCTAAAATTTCTTCTGCCGTTTCTTCACTTTCTGAAATAGATAGAGAAAATGAAAATATAGAAAAATGAATTAAAATGAAAGAAAATGAAATAAATCAATAAATTTAAAAAAACTTACCGGCGGAAGAGGATGACATCAGTCGCTCATTCATTTCTTGCCGATGGACAAGGCGATCCATCTCCTCCGGCGACAATCCCATCAACGACAGAGCTGGAGGTGGTGGAGGTGGTGGAGGTGGTGGTGGCGGCGAACATGGAGTCGCTTCTACCCCTCCTCCTCCAGATAGGTCTATAGAACGGAATAGGATTATTTGAGTGCGTTGCAATTTTTGTGCGAGCAACTCTATGTGCGCTTCCATATGACCGTCGTTACGTTGAAGGGTCGCGATTCGCGTCTCCAACCGTATGCATGTCCATTCATACTCACTTTCCATCTGTTGTTGGTTCAGATGGTGTTGGAATCGTGCCGACCACCTCGCTTTATTCTCCAACCACCTCGCAGTGGCGTGGTTTATCTCCTGACGAGGTGGTGTGTTCCGCTGCTGGTGTTGCTGCGGTGGGGTGTGGTAATTTGTTACTGGCGGCGTTGTCGACGTCGGCGTAGTCGGCGCTCGCGGCGGCTGCAGAGATGGTTGTGGCGTTGTGGGCGGCTGGGTCGGCGGCGGTTGGTTTTGGGGCGATGTCATCAATGTTACCACTGACGGCGAGGACGACAATTGGAACAACGGTGATTGCGTGATCAACGTTACAGGCTCTATAACGTTGGCGAGATTTACCAACATAGACCTGTAGAGAATCTCGCGAAGTTGGGGATTCGGCTCGCTCCTCGCCGGTGGACGTCCCAAAATAATGTCTGCAGGCGACACGCCCCTACTAATTTTTTGGAATACGTTCGCGTTGCATTCCATGAGAAACTTCCCTACTTCTATGGCGTTGTATACAATCGCCAAGTGTAGGGCGGACATTCCGTTCAGGTCCACGGCGTCAATCGCCGCCCCCGCCCCAACCAACTGCACGCACACAACCAGCTTGTTGTACTTCCCCGCAACATGCAGCGGCCGCCGACCGTCCCTATTGATGGCCCGGACGAGACATGGATGCTGACGCACCATTCTCGCTACACTATCGACATCGCCGGTGCGGCACGCCACCAACAAATTTGCGGAAATTTTGAAACTGGTACGAAGCAAACACGCACGAAGCAGCGCGAAGACTGCGTGGCAAGAACTGTGCGAGTCGCTTAATAAATCTGCAGAATTCAGCAGGGCGGGGTCTTCAACCATTTCATTGGTTGTATTTAAAAAAAATCATTCAACTGTCATTCAACGACGAATTAACGGCGCTCTCCACATACGCTTGCAACGACCGGAAGCGACTTCCTGTGCCACTTCATTAGCAGCGGATAGATTAACAGCGCAGGCTCCGCGTCGACCGGATGCCCCACTTCCGTCTTTCGTTCGACGGCTGTACGCACTTCGTTAGCGACGGGGAGTACAAATGAACTGCTCCACGGGGTGACCGCAACCGATTGCAACTTCCGCCATATTCCACGCTTTCTGCACACCAATCTGAAGTCGAAATACTTACCATTACAAGTCATATAAATATTTAATTTTTCAACACCAAAAAAATTGAATGATGATTGTTTAAACATTGTTAATAAATATAATATTATAGATAATTCATTTAGGATTTCCTAATTGGTGCCTTGATTGGGAAAAATAAATAAAAAACTAGTATTATCATATAGATTAATTGATAAGAAATAGTTTATAACGATTACAATAATTTACTATCATAACATACAGTCTGTTGTTTCGAAAACATAAATTACAATAATATATTATTTATTGTAAAAACGAATAGAGTTCGTCTATGTCTTCTCTTTGTTCGTTTGTCGATGCGTGTGCAGTAGGAATAGCAATAGCAACAGCAGCAGCACTATCACCGTCAGTAGCATGAAATGAAACTGGAGAATGGGTTTGAAGAAACGCCATTTGCACAACGCGCATGAGCCAGTTTACTGCATGTTGTGCACAATGTTGAACATTTATCCCACAACATAAATGAGAAGTGTCTGTAGATGATGTTGATGCTGTTTGTGAAGGAGGTGAATTCTGATGACTTCTGAAGTTGGACTATGCTCGCTTCCGTTGGCGATTTTCACACTTGTTTTTTAATAGTTTTCTTCTTTGTCTTACAATGTTTCATGCAAGGATGGGAACATTCATATGTTTTATTAATTTGTTTCTTTCGTGCTTTTTTCGAATCCACTATCACGTTCATCTTCTTCTTTGCTTTGCTCGAGTCTTCTTCTTCTCCAAGAGATATGCTGCATGATAGAGAAGAGTTTCGCACAATACTACTCTCTTCCGATGTGTTCATGATTATAGTCGTCTCGTCAGTGAGTGTCTACGCACAGTTCAAGTGATAGTTATACTTTGCGAACGAGTTCTGTGATTGGATGAGAGTCCATGTATCGTTCGTAAAAAATGAGACAAAAGGCAGACGTATTGGCGGGCACATTCGAATTGCATTCGAAAAAGATTTTGATGTCTGATGCTGAAGCGATTGTCGGCTCCTCGCGTCGTGACAAATCGAAAATGATTTGACGTATGTTTTTCACCCCCAAATGCGTAATGCATGAAATAGGATGGCGATCCAAATACGAATTTTCGAAATTTTTGTACATTTCGAAGAATTCTGGTATATGCACTCCATCCTTGTTCCATCCTATGCGCAAGTCACGATAAGGAAAAAACTCGTCGTTGATGTAGAGTTTAATTGTTCTTAAATCGCATAGATAGAACTCGCTAGGATTCTTCTTCAAATCGTTTCGACGATTGGTGTGTAGTGCGAAGATAATGTATTTTGGATGCTCTACTCCACTCGGTTTCACGGTCCACTCGTGGCGTGTTGTTAGTGGCAAATTTGCAGATTCGTGGAGTTCACATCTCGTGAATTTAATCGGTATACTTGACCTACCGTTGAGAATGTTGTACATATGCATTGTACCGGCATCGCTGAGGTTGGCGTGGGGCTTTCTCCAAACGATGCGCTGAATTTCTATTTTCGACGGCGTCGCTGGTCCCTCTTTCTTTGATAGAAGACAGTCGGCGTCTGTTCGAGTGCGAGTAAGAATGAGCTCATGCTTCACACCGGTCACGATGCGTCTATGGTCCACCGCGAACGGAAGAAGGAGTCTGAGCGGAATCCAGGCGACGAACGAACCGGCATCATTGATCAATTCGACATTTGGTGAACGCCCGAGGTACTCAAAGGGCTCAGTTGGTGTCCACGAGGCGTTATGTAATAATAGACGTTCTTCACTGCTGAGGGGCAGTAGGTTCTTCATGGTAGTGGCGATGCCAGGATAGCGCACACTGTCGACGAGAACTTCGAATATTGAATTTCCGAAAATAAAAATGCGTAGGCGTTCTTGATAAAGTTGGCAGGTGTGCGCCCACCTCCGCTTGTCTTGATCGCTTTCCTTCGATAATGATATATGATTCGCATGGTACGGCGAAGGTGTCTTTGTTTTGAATCATAATACGAATTTCATCGTTTGGATTATATCCGTTCGTATACGGCGTGTAATGATGATAATTATAGCCGAGAACATTAATCTTTTCATCGATGGGAATTTGATTGTAGAGAACGTCTAAGAGATAGTCTTTGCTACCGGCGGTGGCGGTATGAATTTTTTGTCTTTTCATCTCTAAGAACGTAGCCTAGCGCTTGCAACAGCAGACGATTGGTGCATGTTAACCTATTGGTAGGACAGAGTACAGTGTGCCTAGGACGTGGCACGATTCGAATTTTATGTCATCAAGTGCGGTGCGAAGCAAAGCGTCACGATGAGATCGGTATCACTTCTCAGCGGAAGGAGTTCTCCTTCGTCGTTCTCGAGTCTTATCGTTATATCATCAATCCAGTTACACGTGCCGCGATGGAAGACTTTCTCCGGAGGTTTCAATTAAAAAATGGATGCCGGTCGCTTGTCGATATGGAAATGATGAATGTGGGCTCTTCGATTAATAATATACCCGCTCTCTACAATGTAACATGTAACGAGAACGTTAAAGTCTTCGATGAGCGTGACATTGTTGTCGGAGAAGACGTACTCGCCGGGAGGCGTAGGGTCAACGTCACGCGTGAAGCCCAACAAGGGACCCACAGAGCCCGCGACGCTGAAGTTCAGGCGGAACGAATTGCTGATGCGACACTTTTGCATAATTTTCTTCTCCGTCTACTACAAAAAAATAATTATTCCTGGCAAATTCACTCTTGAAGTGTTCACGGAGAAACGAGTAGACTTGAACGTTAACGTGGTCGATTGTAAACGTGCTCGTTGGTAATTTCATGACGCAGATGTCGTATTTTATTCCACCCTTACCGTCGTCGACTGGAACAGCTTAGTGTAAATCATTGCATCCTTCTTTAATATTTGTCACCGTGTGTGCTGTTTGTAAAGACACCAGTGCAATTTCGTGTGGTGTGTTGCCGAGATCGATCGCTGGGGAGAAGCGGACACTCACTTCCTCTCCCTTCCCGCTGAGCGTGTAGGTGCGCATCTTGATGAGTTCTCTAAGAAAGTGAAACTGTCTTTTCTCTCACATCTCTTCAAATACTCATTCTACTAACCAATCGCAGAACAGAAATTGCAAGCACAATCTTCCACAGTTTTTAGTATTAAATTGCTGAACTTGCGACGTATTGTACGTTACTCGATTTCCGCGCATGTATATCAAAAATTCTGATGGTGGGGTAGACCGAAAGAGTCAAAATAGCGTACCGTTCTTCCTCGTTTCACAAACGCGACGAAATGAGTGCCCTCTCCACGCACGTCATCGAGATTGATCACTGCACATTCCTGTTCACGTGGTGGTCCCCGAGGCAGACGGTCGCGTGTGAAGATGCTGCGAAAATGAGGGAGACAAAGCGCGCGAGCAAAACTAGTCATTTCCGCATGTGAGAGCGCACGTCGCGGCACGTGCACCTCTTTTAGTTTTTAGGACAGCGTCTCCTGTTCCTCGTGCGTCGCAAACGTAAAAGGACACCGCCTGTTTTTCTCCTCCCTCTTCCTCGCTTCATGCCCCTCCCCACCTTCGCTTCCATCGTGGCGTTATGTCGCAACATTTCTTCCAATGGACGCTGTTGAGCTTTCTTGTTATTGACTGCGTTTGCGATGGCCGACGCTCCGCCTGCTGCGGAACCGAGGGGATATTGAGCTCCTATGAAGATGGGTATTAGAGGTAGAATGCCACCTTTTTTGCTGCGACGACCCACCTTCCGTCGTCGCCGCATGCCGCTTCGTATCGCTTCGCCCGGCGGTTCGGAAGTTCTTCTTCTTTTGCCTGCAACTTGAGGACGAAAGGAAGTGCACCGTCGCGTTGTTTTGACAATACACGATGTGTTAGTATGAACCATTTGTGTGTGCGTGTGATGGTGAACTAATGACTTAATAAGTCACTAGTAGTGACTTAATAACCCTTTTATATATTAACTCATCATACTAGCTCTTCACGCATGGGAAACCGGCCATGACTTCCTGTTCGACAAGACCGAGGTGCTCGCGAGAGAGGATAGGTGGTGGCCAAGGCGGATAAAGGAAGCTTTAGAAATCGCAAAACATCCCCAGAACATCAACGGGGACGCGGGATTACGCCTCCACGATGCGTGGATTGCACCTCTGCGGAGTGCGTGGTCGCGGGAGGCCGCCCGCCCGGACCGCACCACGCCGTCCGACCCCTGAGCTTACCGGACTGCCCCACGCCGTCCGACCACGGACCGCTTCCGTCCGTCCGCTTCCCCCCGCCTCCTTTTACCTAGTCACGCCCGATTGGCCTACACCTCGGCCTATCACAGCCATCCCCTTTCTCTTTATAAACCAGAGCGCCCAACATCCTGGCGCGGCCTAGTGCCACAATTGCCTGGATTTCGGGCACGTGGCACGGAACTGTAAGCGCCGCACGCGCTGCAGAAACTGTGGGGACGCCCACGACGCCGCGCAGTGCCCGCGGGGCCTAAACCCCCCGGCGGAGGAGCGTAACTGCTCCAACTGCCAAGGGGATAACCACGGCGCGAAGTACAAGGGTTGCCCCGAGTACAAGCGCCGCTGTTTCAGGGGAAACCAGGCCCAGCGGCAGCGTCACGAGCGGCAGCAGCAGGATCGCCGGCGGCGTGCTGGCATAGCGGAAAGGCGAGCGGCCGACGCGCGGTCGGAGGCGTCGCGTTCTCCCTCACGGGAGCGCGAACCTTCGCGCCGCCGCACCTCTACGCCCCCGCCGCAGCCACCACCGCAGCCACCGCGGTCTCAGCGTTCGCGACGCGAACGCCCACGCGCCCAGCAGCAGCAGCGACGCCAGGAGCGGACGTACGCGGACGCCCTGGTCCCACGCACCCGCCAACCCCGGGAGCGCCAGCCGGCGGCCCCCGACGCGGCCCGCGAGGAGCGTACCGCTCGCGTGGAGCGGCGGAGGAGGTCGGCGGAGGCAATCCCCGTTCCCTCCTCTCTGAGCGAGCAGGAGCGCGTGTTGCACCGCACCATAGACGATCTCGCCCGCAACGGGATCGATTTGGTGCGAGTGACCCAGGCGCTCATGCGAGCAGTATCTGGCTGCGATCCGGCTGAGTGGCCGGCGACCATCCTCAAAGTGGTAGTGACACAATTACTTGTGCACTCCCATGAGGTGACGGCGGCCGCTGCGGCGGAAGCGGCGGATGAGGCACGCTCTTCCTCTTCCTCGCCCGCACCTCGTACCTCTGCTCCTTAAATAATGGCTGCTTCTCCTTCTTTTTACAGGAACAGCTGCACCGTTGCTTTCTGGAACTGCAACGGCATCTGCGCGCGAGTGAAGCAGTCAGAACTACACAGCTTTCTCGCTCGGCATAATATTTCTGTCATGATGCTGGGTGAAACATGGCTAAGCCCGCATCTTTCTTTTCATATTCCAGGGTATATCTGCTACCGGAACGACAGAGCGGCGCAAGCAGCTAATACGACGGCCGCCAACAATAGAGGCGGAACAGCAATATTAATAAGACGCAACATAAATCATTATGTTTCAGTTCTCCCGCAGCTGCAGCATGCCGAGGCCACCGCTGTGGTCGTGCAGACGGAGCGCGGGCCGTTGCGGCTTGTCTCTCTTTACGCTCGTCCTGACCGCTCCGCGGAAACGTGCGCCCAACTAGCAGCAGATATTGCTAAACTAGTAGAGGCGCACTCAACTCCAACAATTGTGGCCGGCGATTTCAATGCCAAACACACGGCCTGGAGTTCCCGCATCACCTGCCCTCGCGGTCGTAAGCTGAAAGCAGTTGCCGACGCAAACGGCTGCGAGATTTTTGCTCCCGCCTCACCTACCTTTTATCCTCACCAGACGAATGGCAAGCCCGATGTTTTAGATATCGCGCTTTGCCATAAACTTCACTATTCACCTATTCTAACCACTACCTACGAACTCTCCTCAGACCACTTCCCAGTAATTGCAGAGATGAGACGCGGCGGCGCTGCACTGTCTATTGCACCTACGACGCAGAAGCGGCGCACAAATTGGAAACAATTTCAGACGGAGCTACAGCAGCGCATTCCAGACGCATCCGCTCTTTCAGATCCGCAGCAGATAGAAACTGGAGCAGCTAAATTCGCCGAAGCTGTGACTGACAGCCTCAACGCCGCAGCTGAGAAGCAGCGCTCCTCTAAGAAGGAGCAGCCATTAACACCTTTTCTTTGCAATTTAATTTCTAGGAAAAACAGAGCGCGCAGAGTGTGGCAGAGCACGCGACACCCCGCTGATAAGCGAGAGCTAAATCGATTAAAGCGGAAAGTTGAAATCGAACTAGCAGAATTTCGCAATCAGAAATGGGAAAAATTTCTATCAGGCCTCAAACCTGAGGATAATTCATTATGGAGAATTTCCCGCATGCTTTCCAGGAATCCAGTGACGATGCCGCCGCTGCAAATCAGCCCAGGAGAATACGCCGAGTCGAACGAGGCGAAAGCGGAACTCCTTGCTAATGCTTTAGAATCTCAGTTTCAGCCGGTAGAGGAGGCGCCGCCAATCCCGCACGTTGTCGAAGTGCAACAAACGGTGATGGCGGCACTGCACGCGCCCGCCGACGAGCCGAGTTTCACAGATGAAGCAGAAATTAAAGCGGCCATTGCAGAGCTAAAAGCCAAAAAAGCTCCCGGCCCAGACGGCATCAGTAACGACGTCCTGAAGAAGCTGCCGCAACAAGCCATAATGTTTCTTGTCGCACTATTTAATTCAATCTTTATGTTTCAGCACTTTCCGAGTCAGTGGAAACATGCTCATGTACTAACCTTTCATAAGCAGGGAAAAAATCCTAAACTGCCCGAGTCGTATAGACCAATCAGCTTATTAAATACACTCGGAAAATTATGTGAAAAACTAATATTAAAAAGACTTGTAAAATATGTTTCAGATAATTCATTAATGAATAAAGAGCAGTTTGGCTTTCGCGCGGGCCACAGCACAACACACCAGCTTGTGCGAATTACAGACCGCATAAGACGCAACTTCAACGAGAGCCGATTCACAGGCGGAGTGTTCCTCGACGTTGCCAGCGCATTTGACAAGGTTTGGCACGTCGGCCTCCTATACAAACTCCATACCCTGAACCTACCCACTTACCTAGTACACCTTGTCCACTCTTTCCTAGCAAACAGAACGTTTCAAGTAACGCTTCTGAATGCTAAATCCACCCGCCGCGCCATACGGGCCGGAGTGCCACAAGGGAGCGTGCTAGCTCCTACGCTCTTCAGCCTCTATGTGCGTGATATTCCATCGCACCCGCAGACGGAACTCGCCTTGTACGCAGACGATACGGCTGTAATAGCCACGTCCAAAAAGATCGAGCTTCTCCAGAAGTACTTGGATCAACATCTACTTCAGATCCAGGAGTGGCTGAAGTTGTGGCGGGTCAAAGTCAATGTGAATAAGAGCACGGCCGTGCTCTTTACACGGCGACAGCGATTCACGCAGCCGAGGCCGCTCGCGCTTAGTGGAGATGTAATCAACTGGGCCAAAAATGTCAAATACCTAGGAGTGACATTAGATAGCTCACTCACGTTCAGCCTGCACATAAATAACGTGCGGAAGAAAGCGCGGCAGACCAGAGGCCGCTTGCGATGCTTATTTCATAGGCGGAGCAAACTGTCAACGGCAAACTGCCTCACGCTTTATAAAGCAATTATTAGGCCACAAATGGACTACGCATGCCCTAGCTGGGCGATTGCTGCAGAAACTCATTTAAATAAACTGCAGGTAGTTCAAAATGAATGCCTTAGGGCCGCCCTCTGCGCCCCTAAATATACTTTAATTAAAAACTTGCATCGCGATGTTTCAATGCCACTGCTAAAAGAGCACTTTAAAAGCATTAGTACAAAATTCTTCAAAAAAGCCGCTGACTCGGAAAACACTCTCATTTCCGAGGTCGCTTCATACGAACCCGATCAGCGGGCGAAGTATAAGCGACCGAAACAATTCCTGGAGTAAGAGAAATCTGAAACAGCGAAATGAGACTTGAAATATAAGCTTTGAATTTCAGCACACGCAATGCGCGCGCCAGTTGGCTAAAATCTAACTGATCTGTTTTTTCTTTTCATGTTACAGGATTGGCCATAGATGCCCGTAAGGGTAGGAATGGCCGCACCGCGGTGGCGTGAACGTACATTGCACCTTACGTGCGTTCACAAAACTGCACAAGTTTGCTATCGCACACTGCCTGGACTCGCTACCTGACCGGCGAGGAGAGCGGTCGCACCTGAAGAGCGCTCCGCCCACCGAGGGACCGTCAGCCGTCGCGGGAATAAACAGCCCGTATTAGGGCTCGTAAAGAGCAAAAAGCCGAGCCTCGCCCTTCTAAGGGCGCCTTCAGTTAAAAACAGCCCTTCTTAGGGCTTATTTATAAAAGCCCTTCTAGGGCTTTTATAAGTCACGATGTCGTCGCCAGCGAGATCAACCGCGTCGACACCGTTCCAAACCCCGCGCACGGGGGGCGGAGCGGGTGCGCGCGGAAGGACGAGCGGGCGAAAGACGGAGCGGGGTACCGTAAAACGAAGAAACGGTTCCCCATCAACCGAGCGAATCTGCTCTAAGAGAACGCCTTCTGCCCACAGGAGGACAAGGAGCGGGTCGCAGGAACCAGGGCCGTCCACGTCGGCCGCCGCGCAGCCCGCCGCAGCCGCAGCCACGCCGCCCGCTGACGCGGCGCCCGCCGCCGCCAGCACCACGCCGCCGCCCGCCACAGCGGGCGCCACGACGCCTGACGCCGCACCCGGCGCAGCAGGAGCAGCCATAGAAGAGGAGGAGGATGGCGAGTTCACGCTCGTCACCCGCCGTCGCCGCCCACCCCCCATCTTTCTGTACGGGGTGGCCGACATTTTCGGGCTCCTCGAGGTCTTGCGAGCGGCCGGCGGCGACGCCGATGTCACCGCAGAGGTGGCCGGCGACGCTGTTAGGGTGCGCTGTGAGACCATCGGGGCGCACCGGGATGTGCTGGCCGCCCTGGAGGAAAAAGCTGTGGAGTACCACACGTACTCCACAGGAAACGAGAAGGTCCTGAGGTATGTCCTACGGGGCATCCCTCTGGAACTCTCCTTCCAGAGCCTCCATGATAACCTGGAGCGTATTGGTTTCCAGGTTAAGAAGCTGGAGAGGATGACCACGCAGCGGCCGGGACGACGGGGCCGGCCTATCCCGCTGGCCATCGCCACGCTGGCCGACACGGAGCGTCACCGGGCGCTCCTGCAGGTAGAGTCGATACGTGGGCTCCGCGTTCGCGTGGAGGTGTATCGGCCACCGCGCGGGCCCACGCAGTGCCACAATTGCCTGGATTTCGGGCACGTGGCACGAAACTGCAAGCGCCGCACGCGCTGCAGGAAATGTGGGGACGCCCACGACGCGGAGCAGTGCCCGCTGGGACCAAACCCCCCAGCGGAGGAGCGTAGCTGCTCCAACTGCCTCGGCGATAACCACGGCGCAAAATACAAGGGTTGCCCCGAGTATAAGCGCCGTTGTTTCAGGGGCAATGCAGCTCAGCAGCAGCGGCACGAGCGACAGCAGCGGGACCGCCAGCGACGCGCCCGCATCAGTGAGAGGCGAGCGGCCGACACGCAGTCGGAGGCGTCGCGTTCTCCCTCACGGGAGCGCGTACCTTCGCGCCGCCGCACCTCTACGCCCCCGCCGCAGCCACCACCGCAGCCACCGCGGTCTCAGCGTTCGCGACGCGAACGCCCACGCGCCCAGCAGCAGCAGCGACGCCAGGAGCGGACGTACGCGGACGCCCTGGTCCCACGCACCCGCCCACCCCGGGAGCGCCAGCCGGCGGCCCCCGACGCGGCCCGCGAGGAGCGCACCGCTCGCGTGGAGCGGCGGAGGAGGCCGGCGGAGGCAATCCCCGCTCCCTCCTCTATGAGCGAGCAGGAGCGCGTGCTGCACAGCACCATAGATGATCTCGCCCGCAACGGGATCGATTTGGTGCGAGTGACGCAGGCGCTCATGCGAGCCGTCACCGGCCGCGACCCAGCTGAGTGGCCGGCGGCCATACTCAAGGTGGTAGTGTCGCAATTACTTGCGCACTCTCACGAGATGACGGCGGCCGCTGCGGCGGGAGCGACGGAGGAGGCACGCTCTCCCTCGTCCTCACCTCACACCACCCCCGCACCCTAAATAATGGCTGTTTCTCCTTCTTTTTACAGGAATAGCTGCACCGTTGCGTATTGGAATTGCAACGGCATCAGCTCGCGACCGAAGCAGTCAGAACTTCACAGTTTTCTCGCTCGGCATAACATTTCTATTATGATGCTGGGTGAAACATGGCTGAGCCCGCATCTTTCTCTTTCTATTCCAGGCTTCATCTGCTACAGGAATGACAGAGCAGCACCAGCACCAAACACGACGAATCCCCACATCGGAGGCGGAACTGCTATACTAATAAGACGCAGCATAAATCATTATGTTTCAGTTTTACCGCAGCTGCAGCACGCTGAGGCCACTGCTGTTGTCGTGCAGACGGAGCGCGGGCCGCTACGCCTTGTCTCTCTCTACGCTCGTCCTGACCGCTCCGCGGTAACGTGCGCCCTACTAGCTGCAGATATTGCAGATCTAGTCGCGGCAAACACAACTCCAACAATTGTGGCTGGCGATTTTAATGCCAAACACACGGCCTGGAGTTCCCGCATCACCTGCCCTCGCGGCCGTAAGCTGAAAGCAGCTGCTGATGCGAACGGTTGCGAAATATTCGCTCCCACTACACCCACCTTCTATCCTTACACGACAAATGGCAAGCCAGATGTTCTAGACATAGCGCTGTGCCATAAACTTCATTACCCTCCCATATTGACCACCATATACGAACTTTCCTCAGACCACTTCCCTGTGCTGGCGGAGATGAGGCGGGGCGGCGCGACTCTGTCTACTGCACCCATGACGCAGAAGCGGCGCACAAATTGGCAACAATTTCAGATGGAGCTGCAGCAGCGCATCCCGGACGCATCTGCTCTTTCAGGGCCGCAGCAGATTGAAGCAGGAGCAACTAAATTCGCCGAAGCTGTGACTGACAGCCTCAACGCGGCAGCTGAGAAGCAACGTTCCTATAAGAAGGAGCAGCCACTAACACCATTTCTTGTTTCTCTCATCCACAGGAAAAACAGAGCGCGCAGAGTGTGGCAGAGCACGCGGCACCCCGCTGATAAGCGAGAGCTGAACCGATTGAAGCGTAAAGTTGAAATCGAGTTAGCCGAATTCCGCAATCAGAAGTGGGACAAATTTCTTTCAGGCCTCAAACCTGAGGATAACTCACTATGGAAAATTACACGCATGCTTTCTAGGAAACCTGTTACAGTGCCACCGCTTCAAACCAGCACAGGAGACTACGCGGAGTCCAACGAGGCGAAAGCGGAACTTCTTGCTAATGTCTTAGAATCTCAGTTTCAGCCGGTCGAGGAGACGCCGCCAATACCGCACGTTGTCGAAGTGCAACAAACGGTGATGGCGGCACTGCACGCGCCCGCCGACGAGCCGAGTTTCACTGATGAGACTGAAGTTAAAGCGGCCATTGCAGAGCTGAAAGCTAAAAAAGCTCCCGGCCCAGACGGCATCTCTAACGACGTCCTAAAGAAGCTGCCGCAGCAAGCCATAGTGTTTTTGGTTGCCTTATTTAATTCAATAATTATGTTTCAGCATTTTCCGAGCCAGTGGAAACACGCACATGTTATAACATTACAAAAACCGGGAAAGAACCCGAAATTGCCCGAGTCGTATAGACCTATTAGCTTACTCAATACACTCGGAAAACTGTGCGAAAAACTCATCTTAAAAAGAATTCTTAAATTTGTTTCAGAAAATGCAATTATGAATAAGGAGCAGTTTGGCTTTCGCGCGGGCCACAGCACGACGCATCAGCTTGTGCGAATTACAGACCGCATCAGACGCAACTTCAACGAGAGCCGATTTACAGGCGGAGTGTTCCTCGACGTTGCCAGCGCATTTGACAAGGTTTGGCACGTCGGTCTCCTTCATAAACTTCTCACCATTAACCTTCCTAGTTACCTAATACACCTTGTCCACTCTTTCCTAGCAAACAGAACGTTTCAAGTAACGCTTCTGAATGCTAAATCTACCCGCCGCGCCATACGGGCCGGAGTGCCACAAGGGAGCGTGCTAGCTCCTACGCTCTTCAGCCTCTATGTGCGTGATATTCCTTCGCACCCTCAGACGGAACTCGCCCTGTACGCCGACGATACGGCTGTAATAGCCACGTCGAAAAGTATCGAGCTTCTCCAGAAGTACTTGGATCAACATTTGACACAGATCCAGGAGTGGCTGAAACTGTGGCGGGTCAAAGTCAACGTGAGCAAAAGCACAGCCGTGCTATTCACGCGGAGACAGAGATTCACGCAGCCGAGGCCGCTCGCGCTATGCGGAGACGTAATTAACTGGGCCAAAAGTGTAAAATATTTAGGAGTGACATTAGACAAATCACTCACTTTTAACCTGCATATTAAAAACGTGCAGAAGAAAGCGCGGCAGACCAGAGGCCGCTTGCGATGCTTATTTCACAAGCAAAGCAAACTGTCAACGGCAAACTGCCTCACGCTTTATAAAGCAGTTATTAGGCCACAAATGGACTACGCATGCCCCAGTTGGGCAATAGCAGCTAACAGCTATCTAAATAAACTGCAAGTAGTCCAAAATGAATGCCTAAGGGCCGCCCTCTGCACCCCCAGGTACACTCTTATAAGAGATTTGCATCGCGATACCTTAATGCCACTGCTTAAAGACCACTTTAAAAGTATCACAGAAAAATTTTTTGAAAAAGCAGCTGACTCGGAAAACACTCTCATTTCTGAGGTCGCTTCATACGAACCCGATAAACGGGCGAAGTATAAGCGACCCAAGCAGTTCCTGGAGTAAGAGAAATCTGAAACAGCGAAATGAAACTTGAAACATAAGCATTGAATCACTGCACACGCAATGCGCGCGCCGGTAGGCTAAAATCTTTTTTGATCTGTTTTTCTCTCATGTTGCAGGATTGGCCATAGATGCCCGTAAGGGTAGGAATGGTCGCACCGCAGTGGCGTGAACGTACATTGCACTTCGTGCGTTCACAAAACTGCACAAGTTAGCTCTCGCCTGGCGCGGCTCGAGTCACTCAGTCGCGCACAGTCGAGCGCGAGAGTAGGAGGTTGCGCTGCGTGCGCTTAGTTTGCGTCGAGAGTTCGCGACCCGGCGCGAGTTCTTTAGTTTCGGAGTTTATTTTTTTCGCGCTAGTTGGCGCGTCGAGTGGTAGTGTGTTTTGCGGAGAGTTGGACTTGTGCTGTTAGGAGATTTTTGGTTCCTGGTTTTGTACATTAGTTTTTTGTGATTTCGTGACTTTGTGCTTTTGTGATTTTGACTTCTTTCTTGTTCCGGGGACTTTGGTTCTGGAGGACTTGACTTGGGGCGGCGTGCTCGCTGCTCCCGCTCTCGGAAGGCGAGGAGTGACAGTTGTGTTATTGCTGCGCCGACCGACCCAGTGCACCTGCACGTGTCGAGTGCTACGCGAGCGTAGTTGCTAATTCAAACACTAACTTTGTAGGAGTAATAAACTCTAGTTACAGGCGCTTTTTTGAAATTGGAGGAATTAAAGTGCACCGAACCAGACAATGCTCGTTCACAGGACATGCGAAATAAACGTCTGACAGATACCCCTACAGTCAGCCCGGTTCTGTCGCGCACTAGCATGACACGGAGAGCAAATCGGTCTCTTTCACTCCCGCGGCGAAATCTTTGCCGCGCCTGCCAGTACCTGAACGACGCCCTTGGCCACACGTGCGTGATAGTACGACGAGCAGACCCTGCGCTTCATGACGACATCAGCGCACTGAGGAGAGCCGCAGCTGAAGAAGCCGCCGCAAAGCGCAGTACACTCATCACTCAAGTCAAACTCGGTGAGTCTGTTCCGCACCCCGCTGAGGCGCCCGCTGCTACTGACGAAGTCACCCCTCACCCCTGTACCCCCTCTCAGCCCACATGCCAGTCGGACGAGCCCCCTAGTTCGCCCGAGACCAACCCCCACAAAATGATTGCGTCACCGCCCCCGCCTTCTGCCTCGCCGTCTTCGGCCGCCCCTGCCTCGCCGCTGCCTACAGCAACCGACCCAGCCGCCATCACGCTTACGGAGCAGGAGCGCGCTGATGGTTGGGAGATGGTCGGACGGGCTTTCAGCGCCCCGAAGTCGCTCCCATCCCAAGCTTGGCTGCACCTTAATGCACTGCCAATTTCCAACCGCTACCAGGTCTTAACATCTAGAGAAGCTTCCGCCCCCCCGAGCGCTCCGCGCCCGCCCACCCCTCCCCCTGCTGGCTCCACCGCCACCCCTCAAAACGTGCGTGCCCCCGCCCCCCGCTCTCGCGAAGTGGTGGGGGAAATCTGCATACAGATGCCCGTCGACACCCAGGCCATCTTAAACCTCTTAAAGCCCAAACTAACCAAAATCTTACGAGGTACTGTCACGCCAGCCTTCTTTACGCTCAAACCGGCTTGTATCAAAGATCATCAAACCATAATCCATGAGCTAGAAAAGATGCAGAGCATGAACCGGCATGCTCAGTATTTCTTCCGCCGGGCCACCGAAGAGCGCCGGCACAAGCTTGTTATTAGAGGCTTAGAGGGTGGAGCTGACATTAACTCCCTTAAGGAGGAAATACAATCACAAGGCGTGACTGTCCACTTTATTTCGGAAATGATGCGACCACGCATAGATTTAAACGGCAGAAAAGTGTTTGATTCTCTAGGTCTATACCTAGTGGAAATTAATTATGCCCAAATCAATCAAATTAAAACCATCCAAGCGCTACAGAACCTCCTCATCAGATGGGAGGAGTACAAGGGGGCTGGGCGTGCTCCGCACTGTAAGCGGTGCCAGATGTGGGGCCACTCGCAGAGCGGGTGCCGCCGAAACCCTGTCTGTTTGTTCTGCGGCAATAGACACAGCTTCGACGACTGCCCCCGCAGCGGTCAACCCAAATGTGCCAACTGCGGAGAGGCGCACGTCGCAACTTACGGCGAGTGCCCTGCGCTACTCGCCTACCGCGAAGCACGCTCACGTCAACTTCAAGGAGCACGACTTGCTCGCTCCGCCGCCGACGTGCTCCGCCAGCAGAATAACCTCGCGGTGCCACGCACCGCCCTAGTTACTGCCAGCGCACCCATGCTCGCCCAAGGCGTCCGACCAGCCTTTCCGCCACTCTCATTGGTCCCCGCTGCCCCCACTCCCGCAGGTACCGGATTCGCCGATATCACTGCCGGCCGGCCAATCACATCCTCCGCTGGTACTGCGCCCTCCCCAAACGCCCAAACACCCCCAGAATCTGGTCTCGGCGAACTCCTAGAACTCTTCAAACTTCTGCAGGGCACAGAAGTGAAGAAAATCATTAACTTAGTCAAATCCGTCATTGAAATTCTCAAAACCCCAGGTGACATCTTCTCTAAACTCATCCAAATTGCCCCTCTCATACAGGAAACCTTCCCATAATTAATTTAACCAAATTAGTATTCTGGAATGCAAACGGGGGAATTGTAAGGAAAAAAGCCGAAATCCTCCAATTCATCTCTGACTACTCCCCCCATCTCTTTCTTATTCAAGAAACTCATCTCTTGCCTAGCGACAGATTCACTCTCAGCAATTTCATCATTTACCGCTCTGATCGCCCTGGCCCACACCGCGGCGGTGGAACTTTAATTGCGATTCGGCGTACGGTCCCACACACGCTTCTCGTGACCCCGCCTCTCACCAGCATCGAGGCCACAGCGGTGGAGATTGGAACGCCGCGGGGGCCGATCGTGGTCGTCTCCGCCTACAAGCGGCCTCAGGAACCACTCGCGGTACTCGACCTCGATGCACTGCTGACGCTCGGGGCGCCGATTATCATAGCGGGCGACCTCAACGCAAAGCATCCGGATTGGGGATGCCGCGTTGGTAACTCTTCGGGAGCCCGTCTATTAGCCTTCCTAAATCAATGCGATCAGCTCAGCATCACTCCCCCCTCTTTCTTCACCCACCTACGCACTAATCCTATCACCAACACCATAGAAAGTGACATCCTGGACATCGCCCTTCACTCTCCATCTCTCTCTCTTTCAACACCAAAACCGCTTCACGACCTCACATCTGATCATCTTCCCGTCATTTTCGCCCTTCATAACGATATCTTTGCTGCCCCCACCCACTCCAAGTTCAATTCTGATACCTCCTGGAAAACTTACCAAACTAAACTAAACAACAAACTTATCTCAAACCCTTCTCTCTCCACCACTCACGAAATTGACCGCGCCATCAACCACCTTAATTATCAAATTAAATCCGCCTTCACCGAATCAACCATTAAACAACCCACATCATCACCTTCTTCTTCACAAACCCCGGTCGAGCTGATCCGTCTAATTCAAGAGCGCCGTAAGGCACAAAGGCATTACCACCAATCGCGCGACCCCGATGCAAAAGCCGCGTTTCAACGCATACGGAGGAGAACCTCTCGCCTCCTGAGAGATCACAGAAACGCGATGTGGGAAGAGTATATTAAAAAATCGCAAATTAACAATGCTGAAGACCTATGGAAACTGCAGCGAGCCCTTAGAAACCCCGCCCCCGCCGTTACTGCCCTCCAGCGCCCAAATGGCCTAGCGCCGACCTATGATCCCGCTGTAAAGGCGGAAGTATTCGCCGACATGCTGGCTAACAGATATTCGCCCCCGCCTATTTCTTGCTCGCTGCAGCTCCCCTCCACCGCCGCGGAAATTCAACTTAACATCACTCCCCCCATCACCATCTCGTCCGACTGGCACATCAAAGCGGATGAGGTGCGCGACCTTCTTAAGAACACTAACACAAAGAAGTCGAGCGGCCCTGACAGGCTCACGGGAGCTATGATTAAACACCTACCGCATAAGGCTGCCGACCTTCTAGCACAAATTTACACAGCGTGCATTTCTGTGCAATACTTTCCACTCGAATGGAAAGCGGCTACTATCACTCTACTTGCGAAGCCAAATAAGAACTCGCGCCTCCCGGAAAATTACCGACCCATTTCTCTCCTGCCGATTCTCGGTAAACTCCTCGAGAAAATAATTCTCACGAGAATCCAACGGGATCTCGAGAAAAAGGGCATTATCAGGGAGGAGCAATTTGGTTTTCGTAAGCAGCGTTCCTCTGCTATGCAGGCACTTCGTTTCGCCTTCTTTGTCTCTTCGGCCCTCAGCCGTCGCTGCTCAGTTCCTGCTCTCTTTTTCGACTTTTCATCCGCCTTCGACACTGTCCACCACCCACTTCTTCACAAACTTCGTCCCTACATCCCTCTCCACATTCTTAACTTAATCACTAGCTATCTCTCCCACCGCTCCTTCACAGTAAGATACCAGCTCTTCACTTCTTCCCCCCGCCCTATCTATGCCGGCGTCCCCCAGGGCGCCGTCCTTTCCCCCTTTCTTTTTTCTCTCTTCATTAATGATGCGCCGACAATCACCGGAGTTCATAGCTTCATCTATGCAGACGACATAGCATACGCTGTGAAAGATAGCCGGATCAATTTTGCCACAGGACGGCTCCAGCGCGCCGCACTAGCACTATCGAATTGGAGTGCGGAAAACGGCCTCGCGCTGAACGCACAGAAATGCCAAGCCATCATCTTCACACATAAACTCAATCACAACACGCACACAGTCGCACCCATCCGCCTAGATGCACACACTCTTCCGTGGCGACAATCCATCACCTACCTAGGCGTCATCTTCGACCGCAAACTTACCTGGAGGGAGCACATCAAAGCTGCGCGGAAAAACATGACATGGCGCATCAGCTCCTTACTACCACTCTTTAGGAGCCGCTCCCTCCAGGAGAAAACCAAAATCAGATTATACCTTGCGTGCGTAAGGAGTGCGGGGCTCTACGCATGTGAGGTTTGGTCCACAGCCTCAGAAACCACTCGTGATCTGCTCACACGAGCGGAAAATTATTTCATTAGATCGGCCCTTAACCCCGCCCCAGGAGACGCCTACACAAATGTTCTCCTCTCATATAATGTTAACTCTATCACCTCCACCATTCACACACTCGCCACGGAAAGAATCACCTCAATCTTTTCAAACATTGACTCACACCCCCTCTTTCGTCCCTACCTTCAATACTTCCTTAAAAAATCTCGATTCAAAACTAAGAAACTCCCTTCTGACGTCATCTTCTTGAAACCTCCCTAAACTCCTCAAAATTTAACTTCTTACTTTCTTCATTCCTCCCTCGTCAGACAAGTTGCGGGCGAGGAACAGATTCTGTAAAGACCTCCACCCCAAATTTTATACTCCGAGCCATTATGTGTACTGCGCTGCGCTCCATGCCCCTCTCTGCTACCTTCTCGTCTCCTCACCCTCTGTACCTACTAGTGCCACTTTATTCACTTCCCATTCTTCCAAACTGTACCTTTTATTTAGTTATACTATTCAATCTCTGTATTGCTACCACATCCATGTAAATATACTTTGTGTTTTTATTTGTTATATTTTGCTCTTATGCCCAGATATCAAACTGGAAATGTAATCAACCATGTACATGCAACAAACCTTACGCCCTAGACAAAACTCAATAATATGTTGTAAATAAAATTGTAAATAACATTTGTAAATAAGACTTAGATTAGGAACAATCAGAATTAGATTAGAAATTAGATATATAAGACGTAGGTTAGGAATCAGTAGAATTAAGCTAGGACTTAGGTACTAGGCATAATAGGAAAAACCTGTAAACAATATGTAAACAACTTAAACAGAACTAGATAGAAACTTGTTAGGATGATTAAGATTTATTAGATAATAGGACTATATTTTAAGACTTATGTACAACTTATAATAAATAAAAACGACCGGTTGGTGTGCGCGAAACGGGAAATGACCAAAAAACAACAACAAGGGAGCAGCTAAGCTAATAAAAATATAGAACTGAATTAAAAAATCATCGCGGGCGCCCAACATGAGACAATCATAGGGCGCCCGCAAAAAGCCTACAATTCCAAAAGCCAACATCAAATCGGAAGAGCTCCACCCGGAGCAGGCCGAAAAGACTGTTAACCACCACTATGATGGCATCCTGGCGCAGAGCTGCAGAAGCGGGCGGAAACGGCGCTCGCAAGGGCGCTGAGGCCGTCCGCTCCGCGCATCCTGCGCGAGACCGGCGTAGCGGCGAACAGCGGCGTGCACAGGGCCTTCCACAGAAGAAAGGGCCCAAAGCACGTCGCCTTCACCTTCCGCGCACTTCCCCCGCACAAGCTCGCTGAGCTGTGCGACGCGGGGGAACAGACAGTGCGTGGGAGGCGGTCGCCGCTCACTGATGCCGGAACCTGCGTGGGAGGCGCGGAATCGCGCTCAGCCGGGTCTGATCCGCCAGGCCCTGAAAACGTCGCGGCGCCACGGACGCCTGAGTAAAGTCGGCGCCGTGGCGAAAAATCAGTGTACAAAGTGTAGATAGTGAAGTGAAGTGTAGTGTGGCATGAATGAGTGAGTGAATGTGTTTGTACATATAAATTTAAAGTATGAATGAGCGAGTGAATGCTAAAAAAGAAAATGGAAGATCAATAAGAACAATCTAAAGAACTCAATATGAATATTCAAATAAAATATTATTGTATTAAAACGCATCGCCCAAAGTGGCTTGTTCTAGTTTTAAGTTAGTTATTAAGTTAGTTTTTAGTTAGTCTGTTTAAGTCATAGCCCTCCCGCAACTCCAAAAGCCGAAAGGCTGGAGTGAAATGTGTACACCCTTACATTGAATAAATTCCCGCCTCGCTAGGGTAACTAGCGAGGGGAAAATGAAAATCCTGGCGCAGTACAGCCCTGAAGAGGACCGCGATATGTCGGTCGAAACGTCGGCACCCCAGCCTTCACTCACTTCCGCTCACTCCTCACCACATCTCACCTAAACACACAGACGGTCTTAGACTCAAAAGAGTCTATAGACGAACAAATAAATACACTCACCAAACTACTACAGTCGGCCCACCGAAAGGCGACGCCGGTGTTTTGGCAGCCGCCGGAGGAAGGCGCGAACACCCTCCCGCCCGACGTAGAAGATCTCCTGCGCGAAAAACGCAAAGCCAGACGGCTCTGGCAACAGTTCAGATGCCCTGCACTCAAAGCAAAACTACGCGAGTGCGAAAACCGGCTCAAAGCGGCTCTCACAAACCACCACGCTGCAGAGTGGGAAAAGCGCATGAGAGACAGGCACCGATCACTCTCGTAACGGCCTTTTCAAACTCCAAAAGGCTCTCAGATCAGTACCGAACACAAATAACGCCATCCGCGGACCCGACAATGCGGAAGGCAAACCAACATACCTTTTCTCAGACCAAGCTAAAGCGGAATTCTTTGCTGACATGCTTGAGGAAAGGTTCACAAACAACACTCTACAGTCAGAAGAAGAGGAAAGCACAGAGGAAGGCAACACCGCTCTCACACCATGCACTGTCGAAGAGATCACAAAGACAGTGACAGGTATGCGCAGCCGAAAGGCACCTGGCCCTGACCATATAGGACCTCCAATCCTCAAGGAGGCACTACCGGTCATCAGGTCAAAACTCGCGCAAATTTACAACAGTTGCATCACCCTAAGGTATTTCCCGGAAAGCTGGAAACATGCTAGTATTTCCATGCTTCCGAAACCCGGAAAAGACCTGACCCTCGCGGCGAGCCACAGGCCAATCAGCCTACTCCCTATCATGGGAAAAGTTTTTGAAAGGCTAATCCTCGCGCGAATCCAACCACTTGCCATCTCGGGAAACCTCATTCGAGATGAACAATTCGCCTTCCGACCAGGTCACTCCGCCTCACTACAGGCTCTATGCATGGCTCAGCAGATCTCCGCTGATCTCATACTCACAAAGGATGTACCTGTCGTCTACCTAGATATGGTACAAGCCTTTGATAAGGTACCCCACAACAAACTAATCGCGAAACTTAAGCGCTGTCTCCCACAAGATGTTACCGATATGATTACATCTTTCCTCGCAAACCGCACTTTCGTGGTAAAAGTAGGGAAAGCGAGATCCTCAAAACGCGGAATCTTCGCCGGGGTCCCCCAAGGCTCCGTACTCTCCCCGCTATTGTTCTCGCTATATGTCAATGACATACCACATATACCACGAATACGGTTATTCCTCTATGCCCATGACATAGCAATCCTAGCAAGAGGAATAAACCGAGACCACAAACTAAAAACACTACAAAAACAGATGAACCTGACGCTGAAGTGGGCAGAAGAAAACCACTTGACCTTCTCAGCGGAAAAATCTCAGGCAATCTGCTACACTCGCCGTATACACAAGAACGCAAAACGGTTTGCACCACCTAAGCAAATCACCATAGGAACCCAAGCACTTAAATGGGCACCTAAGGCAACATACCTAGGCGTCACTTTCGATCGGAGACTACGCTGGCATTTACACGTCAGGCGTATCCGATCAAAGCTCCAACTAAGGGTGCGCCTACTGAAACCTCTCTTAAAGCATCCTACACTTCCCTTGGACCTTCGGCTGGCACTCTATAAAACGTGCTGCCGGCCTGTGGCCACTTACGCCGCGGCGACGTGGTGGACCACAGGATAGAAGTACAAGGACACACTTGAGCGAATTCAGAACAGAGTTCTACGGCTCATAGCACGCCCTCCGTTTCGGAAAAGACTGAAAGTACTGAGGAAGGAACTCGATATCGAATCCTTCACTCAGTGCTTGAGACGGCTATCATTCAATGAAGCTTATCAAGCCTTTCAATCAAACGAAGCACCGGCTACACTCAAACAATTCCACAAACATGTCCTCACCATAGGAAAAAGACGACAAGCTCTACCCCCGGATATACTGAGGGCTTAGAGCGAGCAAACTCAAAATTTGACAAAGTCACTGAAGTGACTTAGCAAAATCGCCAAAACTGGCATTTGACTAAGGTCCGTCGCGTACCTACATCACTAACTCACACTTAGCAGTAAAACGCAAACGCGTGTGCACTGCAAAACCCGATACACATGTATCGGAACCAAAACACTGACCTTCGGCTACGCCGAAAAAAAAAAAACCCAGCCTTCGACGCGGCGTCACCCGGACAGCCCAGATCATGACTCTGGCCGCGGAAGCCTACCATATCATGCTAGACTCTTCTCCAATCACGATAGAAAGTTTTGTATTACAAAATTATAGACAGTGGGACGTTGTCTTTCGATTTTAGGTTAGTTCCTCTTTTTTGAAATGGCTCATCAATAATTTTCGGACATTTGTACATTCGATGATCGAATAATATTGATAGCAGTTATAAGTTTCATTTATATGGTTTCTGCTGCATTTCTATGCTTTCATCGCACCGTTCGTAGACTTTGTTTTGAGGAGTTCAATTTGTTTCAACATTTACCATGATCTTATTATATAGTTCATCCGAATAGCCTCGTGCCGCTCTAAACGTCTCCGTCACTTTTGATTCTAAAATCTTCAAATCATTGCGAACACGTTCTGAATGTTCGTCAATGTCGTTTTGAATTTCCTTTTTAATGCTTTCTCTCTGTTTCTTCCATTCAGATTGGATTTCATTTTTAGCTCTTTCTACACGTTTCCGCAATTCGTCTTCGATATTTTTGCACGATGTTGACATCTCTACAAATAAACCGTCCGCGTGTGTTTTCGCTTGTTTTAACGTCTCGTCCAATAGCGATTTCTTCACCACATCTGCGGGAGCCGTGCCTTTGCCCACTTTCCGAATCAGTCTATCGTGAAAATTGTAATTTCCAGACGAACCGACTTTTAGGAGTATCGCCAAGAGACCGCTTGGGATTTTCTTTTCGTGTGCGCCCAACAAGTTTTTAAATTCGTTTCTAGCATCATCGACAAGTGCCTCGGTGTGTTTTCGCTCTCCCACTAACTGCATTGTAAATGTATCTGTTAATGACGCGCGATTCTCTGCCAAGATGCTTCGAGAAAGTGAACTGAAGGTCTGTGCCTCTTTTTAATTTCAGCTCTTTCGTCATGTCTAGGAATTCGTTGAATTTCCCTTCAACTAAAGCATTCGTGTCAGTTCTTATTATCTCTTTCAAGTCCTCCAATTTTTCCTTTAGTTCATTGAAATTCTTTTGAAGTTTTTCAACTTCATTTTGTACGAAGCTCTTCGAGGCGGTCGAGTCACGCAGTTCTTAGAGACCCCCTTTGTACGAAATTCTTCGAAACGGCGTCTGTCTCATCTTCCGCCTCACCGATGTTTTTGAGTCGACGCTTTTCCAAATCATAATCGTATTCGACTCC
The DNA here is from genome assembly GCA_011170035.1 of Teleogryllus occipitalis. Taxonomy (NCBI): domain Eukaryota; kingdom Metazoa; phylum Arthropoda; class Insecta; order Orthoptera; family Gryllidae; genus Teleogryllus; species Teleogryllus occipitalis. The sequence goes on along the minus strand of BLKR01003596.1, from coordinate 35,875 downwards.
ATCATCGCCAACTGTCTCTCTTGAGTCGTTTTATTGCAACCGCATGGCTAATCCTTCCATCTACATAATGTTTGGAAACAGCATCATCAAGCTCCTGGGGATAAGCGATCCGAGTGAGACGTTTACCGTGAAAGATGTAGTTTCCTCCAAATTTTATCGAACCAACACTGCCGTCGCTAGATTTACTGGTGCGACCAAAGATGTTCATCTTTGAAATTCAATTACACATATGTCCCAAATGTTTTATTTCTTTCTTTTTATATTATGTCATGGAAAACGTTTGAAACAAAATAATAAAATGTGTCGCGGTAGGACTCGAACCAGCGTGCTCGATACTAAGCATTGACTAGTTACCAGATTTACACTCGCACGCTGGCCTTGTGCTAGCGCGACACATTGAAAAAATAGTGCGTTTTGATGAAACTCTTTATTACATAGAAGTCGATGAAATAAAAGTATTTGTCTGGACAGGGTCTCGTACGCAAAACATTTTATTTGCAATGCAATGCTAAGTATTCCGTCTTCAGATTTGTGAGCAGTCGTCGAGCATAAATTGTCAACACTCACAGCTGCGCAGGAAGTCGTCTGCGGGGAACTTCCGCAGCAGTTTGTCGTGCGTGGGCAATTAATACTTCCCGTCGTTAACGGTGTAGCTGCGCAGGAAGTCGCCTGCGGTTTGAACTTCCGCAGCATACTGTTCGTCGTGCGTGGGCAATTAATACATCCCGTCGTTAACGGTGTAGCTGCGCAGGAAGTCGCTTGCGATTGCAACTTCCGCAGCATACTGCTCGTCGTCTGCACACAAATCTGAAGATGGAATACTTACCATTAGGCACCAAATAAAATGTTCGATCCCATGTTCGGTTGTTAATTTTGTTAATGCAATATAAACAATTCACATTGTCAACGTGCCCTCAGTCACTTCACCAACATGAACATTATACAACAACCGTCAAAACTGCCTATCGTGAACGTGACCGGATTGTTGAAGAACAATCAAAGCGGAGATAGTGGGAGTCGACACGGGGACCTCTTGCCTGACAGCGTTCGAGCCCTCGTGGTCGGACCGTCGGGCTGCGGTAAGACAAATGTCATGATACTTCTCACCACGCCGAACGGGCTCAAATTTGAAAACGTATATTTATATTCGACCACTGAGGGGCAGCCTATGTACATGTTTTTAAGGAAGTACTGAAAGATATTATTCCCTTTCATTCCTTTACGCAACACAACAGTATCGTTCTCCCTGCTGAAGCGAAGCCTAGCAGCGTCTTCGTATTCGACGATATTGCAACGGAGAAGCATGACTGCATAAAAGCTTACTTTGCCACCGGACGACATAAACACAGACGTGATGTACACCAGTCATACATACACCAAAATTCCATAACAACTCATTCGCGACAATGCTAATATGGTGATGTTTTTTCCTCAAGATGACAACGACTTGGAATATATTTACAATGAGCATGTGGGAAACGACTTTCCGTCTTTTCGCGATTTTAAATCCATGTGCTGTCACGTGTGAAACGAAAAACCATTAATATTCTGGGGAATCTCATCCTCTAGTACCCCAACCTGTAGATTGCAAAATAAAATTATTAATAATGAAAAAATGCCATCCTCGTGATCCCTGCAAACCCATTTTCATTGAGCTTGGAATCTTACCATTGTCTCGCCTATTTACGAATCTGTAATATTTGTCAAAACTGACTTACTTAACAGTGGGAACATATTTCCATTCAATACTGATAATTATAATTATAACACTCGTCGTATAAATCACGTTCATTAAGTACCAGTATCATCAGCTCACTACAAGAAATCCACATGCAGTACATATACGTTACTTTACAACGGATTGACAGATGAAAGTCGGTACACAAATGTAAGTTAGAAGTAAAATCTTTTCTGCTGCATAACTGTTTCTATACAGAGATTATACTGATCATGAAAAAGAAAAATAATGCTTATTTTAACTAAACAGTAATATATAATGGATTAGTTTACATTTTATTGTATAATTTAATGAAAGACTTAATATGCCTATAACATGTAATGTTTCCGGGTCGATGACCCCCATCTCGATCAGATTTTTGTCCAGTTTCCCTGATCCATTGAGCAAATGATGAGATAGCCCCTTGTTTTGCTTCTGGACGTAAATGTAGCTTTACTAAACGTACGTTTTATTGAGCTCTCCTTTTGCTTGTAGTGGTAGGAGTAGAGCTGAGGGTGAGTTACTATATTGTTAGCAATGCAGAAAAATCAAATCTGCAGTTCGTTTACCGTTGCAAATAGTTTTTCTAGAACTCGGGAACGAAAATGTCTAGCTTTACAATTGTTACTAATATCGTGTTTTTTAAAATTTTATTATTACTATTATTGTTGTTTTAACTTTCATTCATCTTTCAACTATCGTTAAAATGTTGGGTTGGGATTCTGGTACTCAAGAAAACGTGCGCAGATAATCTTCTCCCCATACGTCATACAGTTTTTACGATTTTTTGACCAAATAAATAATTTATCTTGGAAATAATGCTTCAATTTCTCATTCATTGCTTTTTATTACTTTTGGTCTTGACACTTCTGACGTCTCCATGTTACAACAATTTAATTAGGCAACATTCTGAACGAGACATTTATTTTCAATTTTATCACTCTACCCAGAAATGAGGAAATTGTAACCTTACCTTGTTTATTTGAAGATCCAATCACCGATTTTTCAGATCCACAAATTTCTCCATCAATCATTAAAGTTACTAGTTTCACGATTAAGTTGCTTCTCTACAAGTATTTGACAGCGTTGTGAGGGCGCGCGATCGCTAGGTTGCCTTTGGATTTCTATGAGATGTTTTTATCCACTTCATTGATGAAAATAATCGTTCAGTTTCTGAGGTCATTGGAGTAGTGAGAAGAATTCGAACAAGTTTGCAGACTTTTGGAAAAACTTCTTCCGAAATGTCATTTTTGCAGCATTACATGAAATATTGGTACCGCTATTGTATTTCTAAATTCGCTTCTCTTGTATCTTCCTCGCAAGTGTTCTGTACTGAATTTGACGTCCCTATGAAAATGGTTGCAACTTCTAAATGATTTTTAAAGCACCGCCAATGATACTAACAAAATAATCCTAACTCTCGAAACATCCCAGGGTATTCCGATTGTTCATTTTCGTTGTGGCCTCGCAACGCAAGCTCAAATGCACCACGCAATTTGGCAGTTTATGTGTCCAGAAAATGTCTGTTCTTACGCACTTCGTTCTCATTTTACAGAGAAGATAACTGTCATCAAGCCGAGTCACAATATTCACGCGTAAAGCCAATTCAACACTCCTGTTTTTATGGAGATGTCTTTTGATGCTGTTCTCCTCACTGAAATGGTTCATGCCATTAAAACTGGTCTTCGTCCACAAATTTTCCTCCTTGTTAAGATGCAAGGAAAATAAAATAGTGCATTTTTTTCTTACACCCACATAGCAACTTGTAAGTCGAATAAACATTAGCATTGAATCGTTGACTAAACTCTCGTTATGCTGATTCTACAGTTGTTTCAATTTACAGAACAGGCTGATCCGGACCGAGCTTCTTAACTGAACACCAGGGTGCATGGACACTACAACTCTTCAAACCCGAGATGTAAAACACATTTTTACACTTACACTTTTAAGTCGGCACACACCATCCACGTCAGATACAAAACTTACGTTTCGAAGTATCGAAGCGAGGGCAGTTTTACTGATAGCGTAACGGAGACTTTGTCTCGGAGTTGGGTGACGCGATAGCCTGACAGTGATGCGCCAAGTGGAGTTCACTGCGTTAGTATGAACATGATCTAGTGAAAGCGCCCAATGAAAACATAAGCGAAGTCACGAGGTACTCAATGGTCCTTATGGAACGAGGTGTTTGTTACACAAACGTGAACAGCGATGTAGCCACATCGGTTCGTCAAAGTAAAATTAGTATGGAAATTATAAAAAGAGGAGCAGAAAAGTCATACTATTAATGAGATTGTAATAACAAAGTGAATATTCTATTTTGTTCAATTTTTTGGGTGTTGCGTGAACATTATAAAGAATCGCCCCTGTAACTAGCGCCTGGGTACATACGACATTCTCAAAGAAAAAAGTATTTATGAAATTTTTTCAGGTAAAATACACACACCACCTGGACTAAGAAGTTTTTGTGACGAAAATTCGCCGTTTTCCGGTGCACGATTACAACACTTAAGTTACTAAGTGCGAAAAAGTAAAAAGGCCTATTGACACCAGTTTTCGCACCCTCGGACGTCAAAACAGTCAAAAGCTCTGTCAATTTGCGTATGCGCATTTCAAATTTCGCATTACTTTTGTGCATCTGCACAGAAGACTGTCTGCTAAGATGTGAAAAACCTTTCTATTAAATGTAGGTAATATTAGCATATTTTATTTCAAGAAGGTACATTTACGAAAAGTGGACGACTTTTGAGTTGTTTTAAAATAACTGAAATATTGTGATTTTCACTTTTTTTTGCTTAAAAAACGTATTTCCGGGGAAAATTGTTGGCAAACCTGATATTCATGTTCAGTGTCTCAGAAAATATCCAGGCACCAAATTTCAAACCTACACACTATCTTTCCCATTTGACTGGGACTTACTGACCCACTTACTTTCTACCGTTTGACTGGACTAGAATTGCACAGCTCTATTCTATACCCACCGTATTGGGAACCCCTAATTAAAGCTACAAGTCATAGGGCTCCAGTTCGGGGACAATCTGTAAGACCATCCCTACACTAGGTGGTACAGAAATAAAAGGAAAAATATTTCAGTAACAATTCATAGAAAAATGAAAAAAATTTTAAAAAAATGTATTTGACAATGCATCTACGTGCATGTTACAACACCATATCTTACAAGACCAGCTTCACTTGTACATTATTTACATTAACAGACTTTATGAAGAAAAATAATTAAAAACAAACATTTCTGTACAAAACAATGTTTGTACATATCAATAGTTCAAAAATTCATACATAACGAGGAAGGATTTATACATATACTGGGCATCCAGAAATAAATGCATAGAAACTCTACAAAACATATTTGGCATACAACAATAAATGATTACTTCAAGTATTGATACATGTAACACCACACTCCAACTGAAATGGATGATTACACATCACAAAACAAAAAAACTTCTTTTAAATAATTTTTTCCTGCATTACATCAGGAGTAATAATTACCACAATGCTAAAATATACTTTTAAAACAGGTCAAACGAAATTAATCTGTGTGTGTGTGTGTGTGTGTAAGCACGTTTGTGCACACAAACATACTAACACCAAGTCAAAACTATGACATGGCAACTTCAGGCATTGGCAATGCTGCTTAGTCAAATATAGCATTATTATCTAAACAGAAATAAAGAAAAAGGCCAATTTTATTTCAGGTAATATTCAGGCCAATGTTATTAATTGGATGAAATGCTAAATTTATTAATGACTTATCACTTTTCTCCGTGAAGAACTCTACTATTGACATGATAATTTTACCTTCAGGCACTGCAACACTAAATATCACAAACAAAAGGTCTTATCATGGGCTTTAGACAACTAACCTGATTGACTTACCCAATACATTGTCCTTCCCTTGTTGCAGATACGTTTTCACTGTTTAGTTGTTTTTAATAGAGTAACAGTTTAATTAAATTTTATATTTGATTCACAGATTGAGAGTGTTTTTGAACATAATACATATCGATATGAAGTTAAAAAAGGACAATGGAAAGACTTTCAGCAAAAAGTAAGCCAAGAATACCAAAACCCAAGTAAAGAATGAAATAATTAAACCCAATTTGTCCTGCTTCGTAGTATACTACCAACAGCAGGTCTTCCAAAACCATACTTCAGCTATGGTAGGCATTTTAATGACAATTTCAGACTCTTTAAGGAATACTGTAACACAGTTCAGTAAGTATATCAAAATCAAATTAAGTAACAGTCACATTATCAAAATATAGTTAAAATCACAACAATTTTCTTTAAAATATAGAGAAAAGAAAACAAGTATTTGTTCAGACTGCCATAAGAACACATCAACAGATAACAGTTGCACATTGCTGTATTCGCATACATCTCGATTAAATTCCAAAATACACAACCTGAATGAACAATTAATATACCCAAAACCAATATTTTCCATGGCACATTAAATTCAGTATTTTTAAAAATAATTGTGTTACTAATTCAATTTCAAACAAGACATATTAAAAATAAGTACATGTATATTATAACTCTTAAACATTTGCTCATGTATTCCCACATTAATTTTTTGAACATTGTACATACACATATACTACTTTCTCACATAACTAAATTCAATAAAATGTAGTGCATTCAATTGTATTCATTTGTTCATCAACATCATTAAATGTTAATTCATCAAGATTTTGAATCTCATAAGGAAGACTTTTTCCTTTCAAGTACTGATTACTTTAATTTATTTTATTCTTCATATGAATAACCTGGTCATATCATTAATGGAATGGAATGAAAGATGTATTGCATCAGATTTATCTTTACACCAAATGTAGCTTATCTTTCTGATGAGAAAATTTAGATTTGTTCTAATCCAACAAATTGGGAGAGATGGCACCAAGTAACCTGGTCTTCCATTTTATATTCTGGTTCTATTTTCATCTATTTATCCATAAATCAAAATTTAAAACTTACTATAAATTAATCCCACAATTAAATTATTTTTAGTAATTAACAAATCTGCTTCAGCAACAAAATTAACTTTGTAAAGATATTATCATTCTTGTGGTGAGAGAAAACAATGATACAATGGAGAAAGAGATAGAAGAAAACGTACCGTTTAATATTTGAAATTATTTTTCTCTCCAATAAAATACGCAAATGTCATTGGGTCATGCCTATACATAAAATCTTTCTATACATTTACACACAGCAAAAGTATATTAATTAGTAATTAATATTATAGTAAGATTCATTCTGATCTATTAGTGGCATTTTGTTTTGTTTTCTAACTTTCAATTATACATTATACTTTAAGAAGTATATATACTTGATCACAGTGTTTTAAACCCAACAGCAAGAAAAATACCCAGTTTTTTTGTTTTTGTTTTTTCTCTTCTTTTTTCTCAGCATTGCCTAAGGAACTGTCAATTCCAATACAGTGAACTCCAGATATTATACATCTTGTTCTATATCATTGTAGCTGTTCATTCTAAAAGTGAACCAAGAAACGTGTATGATTATATTATTTCCCTTTTCACTGATTGACCATCTCTTCCAACAGTTGGAAGAATTGAGAACAATATCGGTCCTAAATGGCTTTAAGACTGCATAAGACAGATAATTCTATTTCAATAAATGTGTCACTATTGTTTATTTTTCACTTCTTGCAGTGAAAAAAATCTTCAATTTGCATTAATACCAGAACAAAATAGACATCAAATCGAATGGTCACTCACAACACAACACAACTTCAGCAGGTGACGGGTATGGTAAGATACATAATTAAGATAGCAAAGACAATACTCTGCAATAAACAATAATAAAAAGATGATTGTTATGATCAAGTAATTATGCGAGGAAAAAATTAATTATTTCATTCAATTTGTCATTTGAAACTAACACAAATAAGTAATTACAAACATATTTACAAAATAGGATGATCTTAAATAAAAGCAATGATACACAGAAAAACACCTTTCTTCCCATTCTCACATTTAAAGACAGTTAAAACAAAGATATCAGTAACTTACATCAACAAAACACATCCAGAAAAAGTTGTATGCACTTGAGAAACCCAAATTATAATGGTATCGTTCTTCAGAGAAATTCCCATTAGTTTACTAACAAAGAGTACAATTTCTTATTCAGTTTTTTTCTTGAATAAATACTTTCAGAATTCTAATAATACTACATCTACATTAAATATGCACAACCAATTAACAGAAGAAAAAGTACTCCTTGATATTATTTATCATCTGATGCTTACACACTCATTTCTGAATATGATAGTTAAAGCCTATTTAAAATAAATATACATCATGGAGTAATTTATTTTTCAACCAAAGAATAATAATTTCAGTAATAGGATTCTATACTTATTTTATCACATCATTTTATGAATGCCTTGGCATATATTCTCATTTCTATTTACAACCCTCACATAATGTAAACATCATCATTTCACTATTTGCGTTTTGCAAAACTGATCAATATACCTTTATCAACTGCAATACTTGTTAAAGATAATGGTCATGAAAAAGAATTCTGTGTGAACGCACTATGGAATTTTCAAATTAAATATTATATTATTGAGAGAGAGAGAGAGAGAGAGAAAGGAATATTTTCTATTTCCAACGTTTAATCTAGTTCAGAAAGAAGTATTGCACAAAATATTAAACCATGATCAAAAGGGTTTAACAGCACACTGAACTTTTTTAAAGCAATTAATCAAGTCTATGCATTAACACTGATAATCAATCAAAACACAAGGGAACGAAAGACAGGAAATGAGAAAAATAATTAATTATTATGGAATGGAAGAAAAGTGTACAACAAATCATAAATACTTACAATACTAACACATGAAATCTTAACATGTCAAATCATATGAATTTCAAAACATCAAATGGAAGCTTCCTGAAAAAACACAAAGGAAGAAAGACATCCAGTTTCAAAATATACTGAAAGATTTAATTGAACCCTAAACAAAGGGTAAGAAATTACAATTACCAAAGAAAATACTGATATTGGGCCAACTTTCTGTTTCAACATGAATAAATCCAATGATACATGCACCATTCTGTAACCGTAACATTTATTTCAATTTCAACAATGTCATGAGGCTAAGAGATAGTAATGCTGAAAAGAACAAAGATAAAAAATTCAATCCATCCTATGATGCAAGCCAATAATCCTTTATTTAAGATCCATTAACATAGCAAGATCAAACTATGTACAACTAGCATGGCATGATTTTATGCTCTCAAATAAATACTGTAATTTGTAGCATTAATGTGTTTACTATATTGCAAGTCTGAAATACTTGTTTATGCCTTATTTTCATAATCAACAAAAATCTAGTCATTCAGTAACTTACACTTGTGAACATATGCAGTGATGGAATTTTGAAATAATAAGGTTTTGCACCCAAACATGAATTGAAGTATCTCCGTCAACCTTTCTAAAAATGAATTATCCTGTAATCCTGGCAAGCACTGTAATAAATATCTCTCTCTCTCTCTCTCTACAACATACACATACACACAGACATCGTACACACACACACACACACACACAATTTATTGCACCATTTGGTATGTGTTAATGAAATCAACATGAATTTTTTGATACTTTTCCAAAATCTCAGTCTTCAAATAGCATAGTCCACTATCATAAAGTACATTATCAGAACATTCACAGACTGATACAGAATACTACACAACAAATTAAACACTGATGGGAGTACAATCTTTAAGTATGCATATAACACAATTCACACATCATTTCTTCAAATGGAAAAAAACTGTTTCTCTAACAGAAAGATGCAGGTACAATTTGAAGTTAAATAAAATTAAAAAATAATTGTAATAAAAAACAACTGAAAGAATAGCAACATTAACGGCAGTTTTCAAACTAGCAGCATAATGAAAATTGTTATTGATCATATTTCACCAAAACACGTGCAACAATTTGATAATCTTCCTAAGTAACAACACATGCATACACACATTTTGCATGCACGCACACCCACATATACACACATGCATTCACACTTGCACACGCACCATTCTCTTGATGCACAGAACTCTTACTGTTTAACATCCCTTCAAAAGATATGAGGTTGCAATCTAGGGAATCACAACCATTTTACAAGAGATTTGTTTCTGAATCCTGATCCTGAATTTCTATTTTATAATTTAAATATATTCATAAATAAAAGACATTTTATTTCTGATTCTAAGTAATTTTTTTTTTAAATGTTGCTAACAAGTTTTGCAAACCATATCTTTTAAATAAAATAGAAACTTACAAATAGAGTTCTATTCAGTGTACTTTTTAAACACTCACAATATGTACAAAAATATTAATTCAAGTCTTGAACTGGTAATTGACATTTGTACACTAATTTTATCTCCAGTTTTTACTAAATCTAGTTATACTGTGCAAATTTACAAGACATTGTCCTAAGAGTGATATACCACATCATACATCCTCTTTTATAATCAACATGAAATAAAAATAAGTCCAATATTTGAACAAAGATAATTTAAAACAGTTGACAAATGCTACTAGACTTAGAAACTATTTCATATGTTCATATTTACAAGTCCACCTGCACTTTCAGTGAGGATGGATGGTGGGTACACCTATGCACATAATCTGTCATCACTTGGTGATGGTTAAATTGGATCATCACATTTACATCAGCACTATTAAAAGTATATTTACAACATTCATCACCTAACTTCACATCCCTTGATGACATGTAAAGTATTTTTCAGTTCTCTAACACTACCATCATCGTTGTGAACATCCTTTGTGTTAGTTGGAGTAATGTTGGTCGGCAACTCAGATGTTGACACTTGTTGGGGCTGTGTTTTCATCACATAACCTTCTTGACATCTGGCTAACTTTAAACGAATAGGGCTCACTTTGGACGTCCGCATATTTTCTGGCATTAATCTACTTTTACTACTACTGTTATTGTCTGCAGGTACCACTTTTGTCACAGAACTATCTTCCTCCCTTGAAAGCAAAATGGGTCCTTTATCACTTCCTGTAGGAGAAGATGCGACATCTTGACACACACAATTTTCTTCAGTTCGGAGAGTTACTCCAGTACTTTCATCAGGGACACTTTTAATACTATCATTACCTGCACTACCACTAACACGCTTATTTATACGAATAACAATTTTAGGAGCAGTAATTTTCTCAGAAGTTACTTTGTCAACAAGTTCAACTTTACGTTGAGGATCTGGAAGCCGCTGCTTGCGCCGCTTACCAGAAACCACTTTACTCTTTTTCTCTTCTTCTTCAAAATCTGCCATAATTCTTCGACGAAATTTCATACTTTCTCTTTTCAATTCATCAACAGAAGGCATCTGAACATTTGTTAGTCTTTTCTTGGGAGGTCGCACTCGCAGCTTCTTTTCTTCAATGTTGCAATCTGCATCAGATGCAGCAACAATACTATTCCCAATTTTGATTTTCAATTTAGGTGCCATTGGTTCAGACGGTGAAGCAGTTGCTTTGGGAGGGCGACCTCTCCTTTTAGTCGGTGGAGTAGTTCCATCAGGTAAATGGGCTAATGAGGTCACACTTGCACCAACATTTCTTCTTCGATCAGGAGTGTCATCCACATTTAATGGAATATCTAAATGTCTTAATTCTCGAGATACAGAAGATGAAATGCTAAGTTTTTCTTTGCGACGCTTCTTTTCCATATTAGCATCAACTACTGCTTTATAATCTTCACGGGTAGGAATGCTTGTCATTGATGCAACAGCTTTCGGAATTGTGATTACAGTGCGGTTAACAGGAGGAGTGGTTGTTGGCACCATTGCTTGCCCAGTTGGAGCACTAGTGGGATCATCCATATTCATATCTTGAGTCCAGTATTGCCGCAAAAGTTCTTTTTTACGCATGCGTCGAAGATTTGAAGTACCTGATGAGGAAGTTGCTGATGACACTGCTGTAATTGCAGAAGGAATAATATTTGAAGGAACATCAAGAGAATTCAACGTTGGCAAGGTAGGTTGCTGTTGTGCCAATGAAGTTACTGCAGCAGTGGCAGCTGCATAGTTTGCATCTAAAAAGGGACCTTTTATTTTAACTTTCAGCTGGTTTCGTGAATCAGTGAGCGATACTTTGTTATTGGATAGTGCACAGGAATCAGATTGTTCTTGAACAATCCTATTACCATCTACTGAATTACAATGTTCACCAGAGGTTTGATTGATGCTCAAGTGTTTACTCTCTACTAATACAGAATGCAGATCATTTTCCATTTCATCTTCAAAGTCTGCTACATGTTGTTCAGATGTTTCAGATGTGAAAGTTCCCAACAGACTATTATTGTAAGCAGCAGAATTATTATTGGTATTAGGTTCATAAGAAGTATTGTAAGTGCGCATATCAACAGGACCAGGTAAGAGAGGTTGAACTACATCTTGAAATGGTTCAGAAGATGCATTGGGAATTGGTGAGAGGGTTGATGCTATTTCACTGTCCTGAGATCTGAGAGGTAAAGGAGCTTGCAACTCTTTAACATCAACACTATTATAAGAAGAACGAATTTTTGAATTTTGAACAGGTAGTGTTGGACTTGATAACTTTGGCGAAGATGGAGAATCTTTTGAAATAAGTGTAACATCAGATTTTTTTTCATGTACATCAGTTGATCGCCTCCTTTCCCGCATTGCTCGCAGATTCTCAACACTTTCACTTGGAGAATCATCATCAAATTCTAAATCGTACACAGTCCCTACTAACTTACTATGTATTGTGTTATTAGTATGATATTCATTATCCTGAAACATTTGAGTAAATTGATTTCTTCCTCGACCTCGACCACGGCGGGTTGCACCACGAGGCTGATTATAAATCGATCGACTAACTGTAATCTTTCCACTACTTGAACGTTTACCAGCATTTTCCCGAACACGATTTTGAGCAGACTTTGCAACAGAAAGCTCCTGTCGAGGTGATTTCCCAGGCGATTTACCTAATTGTGATGTAAAACGAGCTGAAGTTCTAGTAGGTTTTACTGGTGACTTTTTACCACTTAGAGTGCAATTTGATGAAGGTTTCACTGGAGGAGAATCCTGGGTAGACAATGGTAAATGTACAGGTCCAGAAATGAATGCACCAGCACCAGCAGCAGCAGCAGCAGCAGCAGCAGCAGCAGCAGCAGCAGCAGCAGCAGCAGCAGCAGCAGCAGCAGCAGATGAAGGAGGAGGTGATGAGGATGAAGAGGATGAAGAAGAGGAAGAAGATGATGATGATGAGGAGGAGGAAGAGGAGGAAGAAAGTGGTGGTGGTGGTGGTGGTGGTGGTGGAGGTGGAGGAGGAGGCAGAGGAGGAGGAGGAGGAGGTGGTGGTGGTGGTGGTGGTGGTGGTAGAGATGGTGATGGTGGCAACTGAGGAGAAGAGGATGGTGAAGGTACTGAAGGTAAAGGCAATGGAATTACAGAGAGCTGTTGTGAAATAAGTGTGGTTTGGGTAAGTTGATGGGGTTGCATCTGTTTTTGTTGCATCTCCCGAGGGTTTTCTTGCTGTTTTGAAAGTTGATGCTCTTTATTTTCTACAAGTTTCTGAGAGGGTTGAATTTGACAACCTGAATTTGGTGAGAGAGATTCAGGCAATTGCTGAATATGTCCCTGAGTAGTGAAAGATGCTGATGCAAGTGAAGGATCCATCTGAAGAACTGGGGAAGGAACAGATGCAACAATATTTGATGTAGGAACTGGAGGAGAAACCATGGCAGCTGTAAGAGCCATATTGTGAGATGATGATGTAAATGTGGCAACACAAGGAGGGGCTCTGGATCCTTGATCCTCAGGAGACTTTGGAACAGAGGGTAAAACTAAGTGGGAGGCAGAGAATGAGGATCCAAAAGGAGGTGGAAACATCCCAGGTGATGGGAAAGGTAACTGTGGACAAGTAGATGGGGGAAATGATCCAACAAATGGTGTAGCTTCAGAATAAGGATGAAATGGAGGTGCATCAGCTAGAGTACATGGTTGGAAAGAAGGGATAGCAGTATGTAAACTTTGATAAGATGAAATATCAACACCAGGCGTGTGTGGTTCAAGATGCAAATCATCATTTTTTTGCAAATCTATGTCTTCCCGATGAGATGATGAAGATGATGACGATGATGCAGCAGATGAAGATGATGACCGCCTAACAGGAAGAACTTCACTATCATCCCATTTTGTTCTATTTGGAATGTCTGCATATGGAGATGAAACAGATGTGCAATCAACTGATGGAGGAGGAACTGACTCATAGGGATGGGGCAAAAGTGAATGATGATGGGAGTTTACAAAGTCGAGACTGGGAGGAACCCATTGTTCATCAGACTGAGAGCCATTGTTTTTATCCAGTTTGTCTCTCCTAGGTGACACTTTCGAAACTTCAAGATTAACTCCACACTGACGAAAATCAAAAGGTACATTGATACTACCACTGTAGAGAGACATATCAGCCTTTCCATCATGCACATCCTTCCTTGCTGCAACTGGAGGACAAGGATCATCAACTGAACCAGTAATTCTGCAAACTTCATTTACTTGGGAGTTATAAAAATTGCTACGGTTTTCTACTTTCACAGCAGTAATTTGCTCATCCTCCTTGATTCTCGATTCCACATTCACCCCATCAGGTACAGTGCTGTTCTCTTTTTTAAGATTTTCTCTAAGAGAAAAATTGGGTCCTTGAACGGATTCTTTCATAGAAAGAGCACACAAATTAGAATCAGCAGCATTATGCGGAACAGAATTTGGAGAAATGGGAGTAGAAGTAGTAGAAATAATAACAGGGCTTGCAGTTGTAGAGGAGATAGTGTTGGGTGTGGTTATTATTGAAGAAGTGGTGATTGAAGGATATATAGCGGAGGCAGCAGCAGCAGCAGTAGTAGTTGTAGTAATAGTAGCAGTAGCAGTAGCAGTAGTAGTAGTAGTAGCAGTAGCAATAGTTGTAGTTGTAGCAGTAGTAGTAACTGCAGCAGTCATAGTGGCACTAGAATTATTAGTAACAAACATACTATTATTTTTTTTATTAGTAGTACTAGTAGAACTAGTAGTACTAGTAGTAGTAGTAGTAGTAGTAGTAGTAGTAGTTGTAGTAGTAGAGGAAGAAATTGAATCAGAAACAACAGTACCAAACGTAAGAGTTGATGTAACACCTTCTGAACCAATGTAAGAAGAAATGTTTGCAGAAGTCATCATAGAAATGGAAGTGTCACCAGCAACAATACTATTCTTCATGCTGCACACATAATCTGCAGAAGGGGGTGGAGATAAACAGTTCCCTGTAGTAACAACACCAGAAGTAAGTATAGGTACAGTAGAAGTGGCACTTGAGTTAGTAAAGGTCTTAGTAGCAGCAACTGTAGTTGGTGTAGAAGCAACAACAGCAGCAGAATCAAAAGCAGTAGTAGTAATAGTAGCAGCAGTAACAGTAGTAGTAGTAGTAGTAGTAGTAGCAGTAACAGCAGCAGCAGCAGCAGCAGCAGTAGTAATACTAGTAGCAGCAGCAGTAGTGGTGTTGGTAGAATTAGCAGTAGAATCAACAACAGTAGTAGTGGTGGTGGTAGTAGTAATAGTGGTAGATGTAGGAAGAGCAGCAGCAGCAGCAGCAGCAGCAAAGGCAGTTGTATTAGTATTGGAAGTTGTGGTGGTGGTAGTTGTGGTGGTAGTAGCCACTGTAGTACTACTAGCAGCAGCATCAGTAGTAGTGGTAGTAGTAGCAGTAGTAGTAGTAGCAGCAGCAGCAGCAGCAGCAGCAGAAGTAGTAGCAGTTGTAGTAGTAGTAGCAGCTGTTGTAGTAGAAGCAGAAGCAGAAGTAGAAGTAGTAGAAGTAGTAGTAGTAGTAGTAGTAGTAGTAGTAGTAGTAGTAGTAGTAGTAGTAGTAGTAGTAGTAGTTGCAGCAGCAATTACACCATTACTACTACTACTACTACTACTACTACTACAACCACTGCTGCTGCTGCCACTGCTGCTATTAGTACTACTGCTGTTACTATTACCACCACTGCCACAACTGCTACTGCAGCTGCTCTTATCACCCCCACCAATACTACCACTGCTGCTGCTGCTGCTGCTACTGCTACTGCTACCACCACCACCACCACCACCACCACCACCACCACCACTACTACTACTACTACTACTATTACTGCCCTTGCTCCTACTTCTACTACTACCACCACCGCCGCCACCACCATTATTATTATTGTTACAACTACTACTACTACTACTACTACTATTACTACAACTACTACTGCTACCACCAGCACTATTGTTACTGTTTTTCATGCTCTTGCTGCTTATGTTCCTGCTACTACTACTATTATTACAACCTCCACCACCATTACTACTACTACTTTTGTTCAACTTACAACTACAATCTCTGCCACTATTACAGAAACAAAGGGAAGGGAGGCAGAGCCCTATATTTGAAGTAGTTATTGTGGTGATGGGAGTAGTAATACCAACACAGTCAGGAGGAATTTCAGAAACAGGTGTAGTAGTCTCAGAAGTTATAATTAAAGGAATGCCTGTTGATGATAGTAAAGGAGGGGGAGGAGAAAAATTTCGAGATGGTGCTGTAGAAGCAGCAATTTTTTTACTGCAACCATTACTACTATTGGTAGTGGAAATGGAATTAGCTCCATTTGTTAGTGTGATGGCAGTGGAACATACCACAGGAACAATAAGTGTGTTGGTGGTGGAAGTAGTAGAAGTTGTGGTGGTGGTGGTGGTGAGAGTAGTAGAAGTAGTAGAAGAAGAAGAAGAAGAAGAAGAAGAAAGGGGAGGAGGAGATGACGGGGGAGAAGGTGAAACTGGAGGGGTACCAGTCGTAGTAGTAATAGAAGTAGTAGTAGTAGCAGCAGCAGCAGTAGAAGTAGGATGTGGAGAAGGAGAAGAGCACATGGAGACGTTTGCATTGCTGTTATTAACAGGAGTGGTAGTTGTAGCAGTAACAGTAGCCGTAGCAGTAGCAGTAGCAGTAGCAGTAGCAGTAGTAGTAGCAGTAGCAGCAACAACAACAGCAGCAGAAGTAGTAATAGTTGGGGAAGTAACAGTAGCAGTGGCAACTGAAAAATTCATAACAGTTGAAGTGTTAATTGATGTAGTGGAAGTAGTAGCAGCAGCAGTAGTAGTAGTAGTAGTAGTAGTAGTAGTAGTAGTAGTAGTAGTAGTAGTAGTAGTAGTAGAAGTAGTAGTAGTAGTACTAGTAGTAGAAGTAGAAGTAGTAGTAGTAGAATTTGAAGTAAGACATGAAGAGGCAGACAATTTGGGGTCTGATATGTCTGGTGTTATAACATTGGATGTTGATTTTTTTGCATATTCGAGCCTTAGTTTTTCAACTAAATTCAATGTTTCCCGTGCACTATCCTCTTTTGTATCTTCTTTGAACAAAAATTCACTGTTAAAAGAAAATGAAAGGGGTGCTCGCAACATTTCTTCCGAGTCTCTTGGAATACTGAATCCATCATCATTAACTGATTCATCAACAGCCAGTATATCATTTTCAAAATCAAATAATTCTGAAACACCTGGTTCCTTTGGCTGCTGTTGGGGTGAAAATATAGAACGCTGATGCTGAACAGAAGTATTTGCAGTAGATTTATGTTTCCGTAGTTCTGTTTCAGACTCGGGGACAATGCTATCAGTATTAGTTTCGACAATACTTTGTTTCTCTGAACAATGGGAAGCATTAAATGATTGTGAAAGAGGTGCTTTAACAGGATGATCAACATTTGTAATATATTCTGAGGAATAAATTTCTTTTGGAAATCTCCGAGACGTCTCTTTATCTCCAAATAAATGATTAACAGGAGATCTTAAGACATTTTCTTTAGACACACATTTAGAATTCTTCTTAGTTCTTTCACTATCATGAAGTATACTACTCGTCAACTTAGCATTATGATCATTTTTGAGTTTTTCAATTTTCTCTTTTGTGTTAGGTTCATTGTGAAGAGAATTTATTTTTTTGTTTCGAGGGAAAGTTTTCAATTTTCTTCTACTTTTATCATCAATGTTATCAGCAACTTTATATTCGCTAGGAACTTTTTCTTTGTCAGAACTGAAATCTATGACATTAGTTGAATGATTCCCAGGAATATCTGGAACTTTTGTACCAACCTTCATCTGAGATTCTAAGTCCGTTTTGTTGCTTGTGATTTGTTTACAAGCCTTATGAATAACAGAGTGTTTCTCATTCTTTCGTAAATGTTTTTCTACATTAGTTATTGCAGCATTGTACTTTAAGCTTTTGTTAAATAAATCTCTACAACCGACATTGTTACTATAGCTGCTACCACTACTATTGTTGCTGTTGTTATTACTACTGCAACTATTATTATTTTCAGTGATATTAGTTTTATCTTTCTTTTTGCCTTCTCTTTCTAACCCTTGAATGACTCTATGTTGCATTTTCAGGTCTAGAATAACTTTGGAAATGTCCTCGTGCTTGCAGTTCTCTTGTATAGTATTTGCACTGTCTCTAGCAATTCGTACATTTTCTTTTTCATTAACATTTATCGGGTCATTATCAGTAAAATCTCCTTTACACTCCATTAGTTGTAACTTTTCAAAATCATGGGTTTCAATTTTTTCAATAGATTTGGGACATATATTATTTTTTTCATGGCCATCCAACAATTCTCTACCACTTGTCTTATATGAAAGAATTTTTTCTATAGTTTTCTCCCTTTTTTCAAATAGTCTTTCTAAGCAACCTTTACTGTTGGATTTGCTCCTCGTCTCTCTTTCTGCCTTCCTCTGGGCAATTTCTTTCTCTAATTTTGAGGTTGTGTGTTCTTTAGTTACAGTTTCCTTCACTGAATTTTTTTGAATTTTAATCTCAGTTAATTTGGAATCTTCAGCTAACTTCTTATGTTTGATATCACTCAATTTTGATTCTTCAACTGAACCATCTGATCCAACTGTTACTTTGTCAATTTTCTCGGTCGTAGTTGGCAACACATCACTGGACTTGCTTCTCTCTTTTGCTTTCTTGTCATTTCTTTCTTCACACTGGCTTGTGTCTTCTGGCTCATCAGATTTTTCGCTTGATTTTCCCTTCCTTCCTTCAGTTTTCGTTTCTTCAGTCTCAGCTTTCTCATCTCTTTTTTCTGGATCTGATTCTCTGTTTCCAGACCAGTTCGACAACTCCTCAGCTCGCGGAGAACTCGATCGTTGGCAATGATTACCTTTTGATGAAGATTCTTTTTCGAAGTTATCTTCGCAGGAACTGTTTCGATTTTCATTGCCAAGTAAATCTCTTGATTTGGTCTCAGTGTTTCTGAGTCTATCACCATCATTTGATGCAGTAGCCTCGTGACAGACATATTTTCTTCTCCTGAAAAATTTGTCTTTGGTTTTGGACAATTTTTCCCTTTCAGAAACTGGCGGCTGAAACTCATGTTCAGGCCGCCCGTCGGAAGTTTTAAGCTTCTTATCAGGCGCCTTCTTGAATTTCTTACCAGCCAGTTTTGAATTTGTACTTTTTCTCTCAGAATTATCAGATGTCTTTAATGTACAAGAATCAAGTATTCCAGCAACACTTTCCTCTTCTTTGGTCTCAATAAGACCTTCATTTTCATTTTCATTTTCATTTTCATGTGAGGCAATGCAACCTTTCTTTTTAGTCTGAATATTTTCATCATATTCTGAATCACTGCAGGTGGAACTGCTGGTTAACTGGTCTTCCTTATTAGTAAAAGCCCAGTCTGAAGCAGTTGCAGACTTTTTTCTTCGAACCTTCACCTGAGAATCTTTCTTTGTCGATATACTGTCAGCACTTTTTTTCTCAACATTTTTTATGTCTTTTTTCACCATTTTCAGTTTATGGCCATTTTTGACTTCACTGTCAGATGAAGAATCGCAAGAAGAAGATGAAGAAGATGAAGATAAAGATGCCAATATATTTCTTGATTTTCTTTGGCATTCTTGATTTTTAACATCGACTTGTTTATCATTATCTGAATCCTTCTTTAATTTGGCTTCTTCTTCCTTTTTACATTTCGGTGGAGAATTAGAATCTTCCTTCCTAATTTTATTTTCTTCTTCCAATTCACCTGATATAGTTTTCACATTACCACTACTTTTTATATGGGCAGCTGCCTTTTTTGCTGCTTGTCTCTGAGGAACATAAGCAAGAATCTCTTGGGCATCACTACTATCTTTCTCAAAATCATATATATCACTTAATTTTCCATCTTTATTTATTTTCATCTCTTTTCCTTCTCGATTTTTAATTTTAGATTTAGGTTTAATTTTGATATCTTCATTTACTGAGGTTTTAAGCACATCCTGTTCAGGGCCAGTTTGGTCTTTGGGTTTATTCTGTGAGAATCGCATACTCTCAGTGGCCTTTTTAGCAGCTTGTCTCTGAGGAACAATTAATTCAGTGGTATCAAGTTCTTTTTTGTGAGATAATTTAACATTTTCTTTGTCTTTGGTAGAATCATCATCATTTATATCAACAGATTTACACCTATGTTTTGCACTTCCTAGAGGTTTAGAGGCATTCTTCTGAACTGGTAAATCTACTGACTGAATGCCAGCAGAAAATTCTTTTACAGCTGCCTTAGTACGCAAGACATGCTGATGTGAATCACTAGGAGCATTGGAAGATGATTTATCTTCATTTTGATTAGTAGACTCACCCTTTAACGACAAATCAGATTCACTATCTGAATAAATAGCACTTATTGGATGCTGACGATTTTTTGTTCCCACAATAGGTAAGAGTTCTTCACTATCATCACTACCTGAGATTTTATCACCTAATTCACGTTCCATTTGTCGTAAAGTCCTACCACATGGATTATGCCACAAATTATTTGATTTACTTTCCTCTTCACTTGAAGTTTCAACTCTTAATCTGGATAATATACTTCTTTTACAATTCCGTCTTTCTGATAATTTTGCCATATCTGAAATTATACCTTTCCTACCACAGTTAAGATGTTTGCGAAATGCACTAACAATTTTTTCATCCTCTGAACTGGAGAGCATACCATCTTGAAGGCTTGATTGCAAAGAAACACACTTATTAACACTTTTATGATGAGATGGATTAATATCAATCCTTCTGCTGCTGCCTATTCCTAAATCAGTATCACTGCCACTAGATATACTATAAAAACTGCTACGTCGCCTTGTTGCGCCATTGAAATATAACCTCTTGTATGGATTATCTAGAGATTTTTTATCAGAACATTTGATCAGTCCATTGAGGTCAATCTTACTCTTTTCCTCCGAACAAGAATAAATAGGAGATGAAACACCTGCAATACGTGCCAACACAACATCAAAATTTTCAGTTTGGTCCTCAGTTGAAGGCTGAGAATATAACTTATCATAAATCGATGGTCCATGATTTGCTTCTATTACAGCAGCAACTTCTTTGCCTTTCAGAACGCAATTTGTATCACTTAACACTGCCACTTGTTTGTGAAAGGTCTGTTCTCGCATACGAAAAAATGAACGTGATAATTTTTCTCTTCGGCTAACCATGTAGCATAAATTCCGGACCTATAACAAACAAAGAAACAATAATTAATATTCAATAAGAATACTGAAAACATGCTCCACGTCCATTCTGTTCGGTTGCTTTGGCTCGGCATATTGCGAATGATCTGTCTTTCCCAGAGGTAATTGTGGAATATTAATGGTTGGCATAGTTGTACAAACTTAAATTAACATAGGGTAATATGCCCTACATCCCGTCGTATACATACGTCTTGTCTCTCCAGGCTCATTATCATAGGCTAAAGAAACCTGTAGAGTCCTATTTAAAACTAGTGATGCACAACAGCACATACTTCACACATTATTTGTACTGACTACGAAATATTATAATACTACTTGAACCTGCATTAATGTTTCCAACCAGCAATTTTTTTCTCACCACAGGCATTCAAACTCACGTTTATACCGATTTCACATTTTTCACATTACCCTTACTCCACCAGCACCACAGCTAAATTCAACCTTCCCACTGCATGAAAACAGTTGAATATTTACACATTTAATTCCCCAAAATTCAGAGTTATTCTTTAATAAAAATATATTTCTATAATCAATATTGTAGTTTTGCAACGTTAACTTTTGGTTACCAATTTTCGCAAGTACACCAAGTTTGCTGAAAATCCTCATCGATAAGGCCCCAATCAAAGCCCTGCAAATGAGAAACAAATTTTTTTAATTTTTGGGAGTACTTTACTTTACAGTCTTAGGACATTTTGTCTTAGGACAACCTCTGGATTTTCGAAAACTGCAAACATTAAAATTTTTTGGATCTCCTTACGCATGTATACAATTACATTGTAGTGATGTTTTCTTAATGAATTTTTTCTTCACAATAGGACATTTAATCAACTTCATGTATATTTTTTTACTGTATGAATAGTTTTTGCTCAATTAATAAGAGCAATTAAAAATATACATAAACAAGATTTTCTCAATATCCCTCAAATTTTCCTTTCAACACTTTGCATGAATAGAGAACAATGCACATTACATTATTCAAAACAGCTAAAATTAAGCCGCTCTTCAAAAAAGGCAACAAAAATGAAATTCAAAATTATCGGCCCATCTCTCTTCTATCAGTTTTTTCAAAAATATTAGAGAGACTTTTTTACGTACGAATGGAAACCTTTCTCACTAAACACGACGCGCTTTCAGATTGCCAACATGGATTTAGAAAATCAAAATCAACGGAAACAGCTATATTTTCTTTTCTTAAAGATGTCGCCTCATCATTAGATCAAAACGAGGCATCTATTGGATTATTTTTAGATCTCTCAAAAGCTTTTGACATCATTGATCATGACATTTTACTTTCAAAATTATCTTCATATGGAATCCGTGGTATTGCTCTAGATTGGTTATGTTCGTACCTTAAACAACGATCTCAGAAAGTTGAAATACCTTACTGGAATGATGGAACATTACGTACGCACCTTTCCGACTCTTTGCCCATTGCATGTGGAGTTCCTCAAGGATCGATTTTAGGCCCTATTCTGTTCCTACTTTACGTAAACGATATGCCCTCGACGATTCGAAACGGAAGAACGGTTCTCTTTGCGGATGATATGAACATCCTTTGCAATAAAGAAACCGTAAATAGTACAATATCAGATGTTTCAAATTGGTTCCGAAATAACAAATTAATAGTAAACGAAAAGAAAACGGTTTTAATGCAGTTTTCCATTCAAATAAACAATTCTGTGCTCCATTGAAAATGAACAGTGTACCATTGACTGATGTTAAGGCAACAAAATTTTTAGGTCTCTCAATTCAGTCAAACCTTAAATGGAAAGTCCATTTAAATGAATTGAACACAAAATTAAGTTCATTATGCTACGCGTTCAGAATTCTTGCAAATTCAATCAGCCTTCATACTGCTCGTTGTGTATACTTCGCGAATGTTCATTCCCGCCTGAGATATGGCATAATATTCTGGGGAAATACATCTTATAGCTCCCAGACTTTTAGATTACAAAAACGAATTGTACGAATAATAACCAAATCCCACCCACGTGATTCATGTAAGCCTCTCTTCATTAATCTAGGAATTCTACCATTACCGTGTCTTTTTATTTACGAATCAGTGGTTTTGTCAAAAATGACTTGCTTAAGGGCGGGAATATATTTTCAGAAAATGCCGAAGTCTATTACTATAACACTCGACGTAGAAATCATATTCATCAGGTGACAGTATCAACAGCTCATTACAAAAAATTCACATACAATACATGTACATTATTTTGCAACACTTTGCCAGATGACATTAAACGATTAAATTCAATAGAAAAGTTTAAATCACAAGTGAAATCGTTTCTGCTGCATAACTGTTTCTATGCAATTAGAGACTATACTGAGCATCACAAGAAAAGTAACATTAATTTTAACAATGATACATAATGCATTATTTACCATTTGGACTGTATAAATGAGTATAAACAACCTGTAACAACTATTGTACTACAGCTTCCGGGTCAATGCCCCCCATCTCGATCAGGTTTTCGTCCAGTTTCCCTGATCCATTGAGCAAATGCTGAGATGGCCCCTTGTTTTGCTTCTGGACATAAATGTAACTTCATTTTCTGTGCCCGTCTTCTAGAATTCAGTGGGAAATACAATTATTCAAATTATCGTTTCCATGTTGTCGCGGCAGGAAGTAATAAGAGGCAAAATTTATTGCTTATTTATCCTTGAAAATAGATTTTATTACATGGGAGTTTTTTTGTTTGTTTTTTTCTCCCTTTCAAAATTCAAAATTTATTGCTTATTTATCCTTGAAAATAGATTTTATTACATGGGAGTTTTTTTTTTTTGTTTTTTTTTTCTCCCTTTCAAAATTCAAAACTTAAGTAGTAAATGATTTAGTGTAGGGATCACAGAATTTTGAAAATGTGCACACAATTCACTTTTCCCCATAGCCCGTCATACGCAGTTTTTTAACTGTTTTTTGACGTAAAATAAATAAATAAATAAACATCAATGCTCTTTTGATTAAAAATTTTCTTTTTTATTAAAATTATTAAATGCATTTTTGAGATAAATGTTTCAAATGATCTGTTGAGAAGTTTCTTGAATTCTCAAGTGTTTGAGTGCAAATTAGCTCGAAATTTCCAATTTTCAAAAACGCTCAAACATCTTTTCTTTCTCTCTTTTACATTTCTTCTCCTTTTTTTCCCCTTTTCTTTTTCATCCAAACAGCTCCAAATTTCCCCTCAAAAATTAACATTAGAAAAGGAGTTTCGCTCTTCTTGATATTCTTAAGGTTTCATTTCTAAAATACTACTTGGGGACCAAAGATATTAAGGAAATCTGAAAAAAATGTACTGTTATTTGATAAAACATGATTTCCTCAATACAAATTTTACCCCACCCCCAAAAAATTAAAAAACAACTACAACCAACAACATCGCATTAACTGACACAATCTGCATTTCTCCTATAAAGCTATTTAGTTATAAAGCAGTGAATTTGTCCATGTAGTTGCACTGGAAATTAATTTATGTCAAGACCATTTAAACACACAGATCCAATATTGCAAATCACATTAGAGGGCACATAAGCATAACAAGCCAGTTTTACATTATTATTATTATTATTATTATTATTATTATTATTATTATTATTATTATTATTATTATTACTATTATTACTATTAATTATTATTATTATTATTATTATTATTATTATTATTATTATTATATTATCAACTTGAAATAAAACCATATAGTAAATTTTTAAATATCTGAATGAACTTAAAACAATTTCAAAGAAGATTTTTTTATTTCTTTTCTGAAGGCCCAATATAATATTGCACAACAAATTGTACAATGATGGTGCATAGTTGAAAAACGAAATTAAAAATCAAAAGTGAAAAAAACTAATCAGCATTATCAGTATTGAATTACTGAAACAAGATAAAACTAGAAGGATTATATTACAAAGTAAATTCACAAGAAGTTTGTTTTAAATCTTGCATACACATCGATATAAAAAAATGACGTCTTTAGACATAATAATAATAATAATAATAATAATAATAATAATAATAATAAAAATAATAAAATAAAAGCAAAGGCAAGAGATATACAACAGTAGATATCTCAACCGTCACAGCACTGGCATAAAATTCAGAATGTAAGCCAAGTAATTCTTAATATATTTTGAATTGCATACCCTCTCTAAATCTTGTCGAAGTTGTACAAACATTTTCATTTTTTCAAGATCAGCTTGTTCTTGTTGTCTTGATAATATATCAGCATCTTCATGTTTGGGAGGAAGTAATGGTCTGTTGAATGCAGCCTGAAAATTAAAATTAATTAGAATTATTAACTCAATAACATAAGTAAAACTTAACAAATCATTACTTAAATTTTACCTTTAAAAGCAAATGGGCATTAATAACATATGTTTTCGATGACGACAACATTCCCATGGTTTCATATGCTTCAAAGGACTTCAATTTCAGTAAGAGAACTTACACATATGAATACAAAATTCTTCATACATAATGTGCATTTAGAACACTTAGCCAACTTCGAGGATCACAATATATGCATGCTTTTACAGATTAATTTTAGTCCTATTCAATCCTTTTTGGGATTAATGTAAACTTTGTAATTCCAGGTTTTAAGGACCCGGAATACTTTGTTTTGGAGTTACCGTATTTATCCGAACATAAGAGGAGATTTTCTCTTCCCCAAATACCTTTTTTGATAAATATGGAGTCATCTTATATTTGCAGATTAAGCCTAGTCAAATTGGAGTTATGTTTTTACACTGCTCTCCCATGTTATGAAACTTGTAAATGTTGACGTAACAATAAGCTGCGAAGACAAAAATATCATGCGAATCTATAAAACATAATTACATTCTTGGCATCCACCGTGAATTTGCCTGAATGATTCAGATTGATATTTTTGAATGAAACGATAAGGAGAGAATCTCAAATGAATGGAAATGTGTCAAGTGAAATGGAACCTGAAAATTAATAAAAATCATTGCCGAGCTTTTGTTACACGACACGCGTTATGGGATTGATGAGCTGCTCGGGCTGTCGGTTCGATGCCCAGCGAATGCAAATCTGCATTTTACAAGAGATGCAAATGAAAAAATGCACATTGATAGAAGTATGTACGCATTCTAAATCAACTACAGAGAAAAGGAATATGAACTAGTTTGCAATCCACAACTCCGATTACACGAATATTATTAAGCAAAGCAAATTTTCAGTATATGATTTTATATTTTCTTCATCAGAGAATAATAATAATAATAATAATAATAATAATAATAATAATAATAATAATAATAATAATAATAATAAGGGGGGGGGGGGATGTCCTCACTCAGGTGGTGTTATTTTAAAGACTAAGAACACAAATTCAATGCGCAAAACTTTCAGAGGAGCCTAAAGAGTCATGGGAAAGACGTAGTAAGAGAAGAGGATCCCAAAAGGAAAGAATGATACATGTGACAAGAACAATGATTACGATTTTTAAGGAACAAGAAAATAGTGTTACTAGAGAGAAGTTAATTTTCATCCATAAGACCATTTTAAATTTTTTTTTTGACTGAATACAAAAAATTCATTAAAAAATTAAAAAATACTTGGTAAATATGATATTACTATACAGAACACTGCAGCCCGAGCATTGCGTGTTGCATGACATAAATATTTAAATGTGTATTTAAAATAAATCCTTCATATTTTTGTAGTTAAAGTTCAATTGGTCAAGTCTCCATGAAATACGCTTTCTTTAGAGACATTATTTATAAAGATTTGTTACGTGTGTGAGCTGCAAAACTCATCTATATTACTGACATAATATAGGAGAGGATGATTACACATACAAGTTTTTTTAAGACAAAAAATCTCTAAAAATATCAGAAGATTTATTAACATTTCTCAGCTGGGCAGCAAGATGAACATAAAGTAATTGGCGCCGGATGTAAGCATCTATCATTCGGAGTGTTGTAACTTTGAAATTGCTTGGGAAGAGAAGAATTATGTTCCAGCACAGAATTGGTAGTTTTCATTTCTTCTCAAGGACCCGAAATACTCTATTGTAGCAAACACAGTTCTGCAACTTTAGTCCATACAATAAATCTTTCAAGAGTTTCCATGCACTAATACCAGATTCTAGTGTGGGGATCTTGGAGACTCATTATGTGGTTATCTGTGTCTAATCCAAGGATGTGGAAATTACTCATTTTCGAATCGTGGAATGTTCCGCTTCTAACACTATCATGTAATAGGTACATGTACAGTCCTACTCAGCAACAGTGCAGGGAGCGAAGGATAAAAAGACGATGTGAGTAATTATTGATTTCAAATATAATTTAAATGTTCGAAAGTATAAGAAACTAAAATATCTAAATTGAAGAATAGCAACTCAAAAAGGAATTTTGTAGGCAGATGTCTACAGAAACGTGAACAGCCAGCCAAACTATTCAACATTTCTTTTAAAACATATTAAACAAGATAATAATAAATTAAATCCACAATTGTTAATAAGACTAATATAATTAATACTACACCTAATTTTTCCTTTTTTTTCCTAGCAAAAAAAAGGAAAAATTATCGGTGATAATGATAAATAATTATCAAGATCTAATAACAATAAAAGTCAATAATATTTACCAACCATGTTTTGTATAATAAATAATAGTTTTTTTACGAGGTTGGTATAATATATATTTTATAACATATAAGCATTTATTTAATAAGTATAAAGTATAAGTATAAATATACTGCTTATAATACATTTTAACTATAAGTATTCTAAAATTTACTTCTATATGCATACACACTAAAGTGGTGCTGACTATTTAATAAATTTATTTTATATATATATATATATATATATATATATATATATATATATATATATATATATATCAAGATCTTATATACCAAGAAATAGTAGAAAACCATCAATCAATCGTAGATACGATATTGGCAATTGAACACATACATACGTACGTACGTCCCAAGGGCACGCGCACGCACGCACACACAAAGCTAAATGTACCGACACTAGTTCAATTTGTCGCCACCACGTGGCAGCACCCAAATTATCAAAATTTACTTGACCGATAACGTCTGATTTTCGATCTGTAAACGGCATTGCACGCTTTTTAAAATAGAATTTACACTACGAAACATTTTTTTCAAAAAAGATTTTAAAAAAATATTTTAATTTCTCTCATAGTTCCGGGATGAAATTATGCAATCATGCAAATCGGATGAATAGAAGTGCCGTAAGTGAAATTTGGAAAAACACCTCACCCCTTCACCCTTCGTTACGTCACCCGCCCGTTGTAGGCCATCCCTCGACGGGGCGGCACAGCCAGCTCCGGCGGCCTGCGGCGCGTGAGGCCGAATTTTCAGACAGGCAAGCCGAGCAGTCGGTTTATACTTTCGTCCTTTTGTATATTTAAAATAGTTGCAATTTTACATATATTTGATTCATTACGTATTTTCGAAGTATTGGATATGACCTTATTTTAAGATGTCTTTGAACAACAGATTTCATTTAAGAAATAAATCTTTATCATTAATAATGTAGTTGTCAGGTGTTGAAAAAATTTAACTTTGCAATTTTTGAAAATTAAGAGATATTAACGAAACAGACATGTGCCATTTATAAGCGTTCTTTACTCCAAAGAGTTTAATTTTTAAAAATGAGCCTTCTTTAAGGAAATTTTGAAAATGCAAATGTTTTAATGTAAAATACCCCCTCCATCAAAATATCGTAGGGTCTCGAGTGGATCCATGCTTCGAGTGATTTATTTATTTTACGTCAAAAAAACAGTTAAAAACTGCGTATGACGTGCTATGGGGAAAAGTGAATTGTGTGCACATTTTCAAAATTCTGTGATCCCTACATGAGTGATACCATACATGGATCGGGGAACACCAATTTTGGAGAAATTCATCCGAACGGTACAGGCGTAAGCATTGATCACGAACAGAGGTTTTGTCGTCAATCGATTTTTCGGAACCAACGACCCACAAAATGTGGATTCTGACTACTACGGCCTTACTAATAAACGTGGTGTAAATTGTGTTCTGATCTTAAGCAGAGAATAGCGAAAACTCCTACCAATAAACATGGAATATGGAATAAGTAATATAAATAATATCGGCCCGGTGGCCGAGATCGCAGTAGTGTCTCGGACCGAAGGGTCGCGCGTTCGAGTCCTGCCTCGGACATGGTTGTATTTGTGTTCGTCCTTTCCCCCCTTATCATCACCATTTCGTTTCATCTTCATAGTTACCATACCGTTCACTCCTACAGTGGTCGTTAATGACCTAATACTTAACTTAATCAAGTATCATATACTACTTCGAAACTGAAATTTAATACCTACGGACATCAAGCTTATTACAAACTTCAGAAAATGAAAACTTAATTTGATATGAGGATAAAAAACAGTGAGATGGAGTTTACGTTCCACGTCCGGGCAGTCTTCCTCGGAGCCTTTCTCTCGCATGACTGCGTCGTAAGCAGAAACGTGAATATAATTCAGAGCGCGCAGATCGAGAATAGAATGACAATCAAATATTTGAATTGTTCAGGGAAAATCGAAACTGTTTCATCGTTTTGGGATAATCGCAGTCTCTCCGCATCCAATGAAACCATAAACACTTCACCTCACCAACAGGCCGGGGGTCACATCGTCACCTTTTAATTCCTACGCGGATCGGAATTTATTAATATAAATTAGTTGGACCCATGCAATTTCGATGAAAATATCTTCATACTGCATCCTTACTTAGAACAGCCAGGCCTTGAACTATGCATTACAACATTGTACGCCCGATTCTGGGGCGAGTAAACATTCAAATATTGCTGAGTGTTGGGTTTAAATTTCGCAGAAAATGAAATACCCTTTTTTATTTTATAGTGGAATAA
Organism: Teleogryllus occipitalis; assembly: GCA_011170035.1. Taxonomy (NCBI): domain Eukaryota; kingdom Metazoa; phylum Arthropoda; class Insecta; order Orthoptera; family Gryllidae; genus Teleogryllus; species Teleogryllus occipitalis. The sequence continues at coordinate 5,666 of BLKR01003596.1, read as the reverse complement.
CTACGTCAATTCCTTTTAATTTAATTTTCCATAGATTTCGAGCTATCTCTCGTATCTGATCACGTTGTGTAAGGGACACCAAAAAAGGTTAATCTCAAACTGCAGAAGAATCAAAAGGTCTCACTTCGGAGAATAATACTTAAAAACCATAACTCTGGTCCCAAATATTTATCTCACGTTCATCCGCAGGTATACTTATGTAGTATCATGAAAACATTGTAATGCCGCGGCAAAAACCGGCTATTTACGGATGGAAATACTCGTACTATTTTGCGATACCGAAATGTGGATAATTCTTACTCCTACACGCAGTAAAGATTATCCTAACACGTTGCGTTGTCAGAATCCACATTTTGCGGGTCCTTGATATCCAAAACGTGGTTTTCGGCAATCCGTCGGTCGGTGAACATTAGGATTTAAACCGTACATAGATTTTTACCTGAATTGATATTCCACAATGTATCTGGCTGATGCCGCGACTCGAATTTGGAACTGCCCGACGATTTCTTTGGAGGAAGGGGCGGGGGGAACGACATTTTCAAAGTGTTCTACAAAATGATTCCACATTTTTGGATTTTCCTCCTCGAGATCAACGCACGCCTTATACCATGCCCGATTTTTAAAAAATGCGAAAATTTAATTTTTTAAACCCCTTTCACTATTACATTTTAAATATTTTTCCTAGTATAATATGTTTATCAAAATTAGATCTTTAAATAATGTAATATTTCAAAATATGAGTCTTTTTGGATGAATTTTCAGTGGAATAAAGGAAATTTTTAAAATAAAATTTTCCGAACATCAGCTCCATTTTTTTTCTTCAAATTTTTGGTCACAGAATAATGTTATCTTAATAATATGACAGGCCCTATTTTTAGAAAGAGTTTTGGAATTTTGAATATTGCAAAAGTTGACTTTTTTCGAAATCTTTTACACCTTTAATACTGAATTTAAAGATTTTTTAGATGATGCAATCTAGTCCTCAATAACAAATCTTTAAATCATTTCTAACACGTTTCTCATCAGATTATTTAGTTCTTAATGCAATATATTGATCAATACAGATAACGTTTATCTATGGCAATTTTAAGTATTTTATTTCAACTACAGAAACCCAGCAGACGTTCTGCCTCTCCCTCTTCTTCTTCCCTCTCCCTTTCTCTGTGTCCCTGTCTCTACCTCGCTCCTTCTCTGTGTCTGTCTCTGTGTCAAGTCTCTGCGTACTTGACAAAATGTGATCAATTGTTGCTTGGAATATAATATAAAATTTCCTGATTTGTTTAATTAAATACTTGGAAATGTGTATTTTATTCCTCTATAAATAAATTTTTCAAAAATTAAAATTTCTATACAAACTCGATGAGATAAAAATTTGAAAAAATATAGGCATATTCATTGTTCAATTTTCTATAAAAAAGAAGTAAAATAGTGGGCACTGAACACGTACAGATCTAAAAAAATCTACTGTAAGTATGCGGGCGCAAGCTTCAAACCCGTGCACGAACGACTTGTGTTCGATCAGTCGATACGAGTGCCGAAGAACAATAAAAAGAATGAACGTCTGCCTGATAAGGGTTTTAAGAAGTATGTTGTCATATGTTTACTCTGTCCCCAGAATGGATGGGTGACAGCGAAACGAATTCTACTACTGCTTTTCCTCGTGTCAGCGAAACGTATTTTACTGCTGAGTCCCTTTGCGTCCTAGGGATGGGGTGCCCTCCTGATCTTGTTCGTGAAATACAGCAGAGCACTTGTAAAGAGACAAAAGTAAAAATTCTTGAACAACAGTAGCAATACGCATCTTAAAAAGAGAACAGTCCTAGAGTTTGTTCTGTGAATCATGTATACACTGTACTCATACGGTGATCGCCACTCATGAGTGGCGATCACCGTATGAGATACGACAGATTTTTCAATCCATTAAATATTTATGATCACGATTTTAAGAAAAGAAAATCTCCAAGACGCGTAAACCACGATTTACTAGTGACACTTATTTAAAGGAGTCATTAAATTGGCGAATTTGTGCTTCATGTCAGAAAAAAAGGAGTCGGTTTCATAAAAGGCTTTTTGTTAGTAAAGAGGACGACGAGATCAATGGTTCCCGTGGAATTAACGAAAGTAGCGGAACGTCCAGTGAATACAACGAAAACAATGAAAATCAAGGAAATGACAATTTAAGCTCTTCAGACGGTTCAAGTGCCTGCGAAATGGATGTAGAGAAGATAAACAAGAGTTAAATTTTCAATAATAAACGAGAGTTTAAGTTTCTCCTACTGCAGTAGGAGAAACCCCCGTCAAGAAAAGAAAATTGCAACAAAAACGGTATCTTCATGAGAAATTTCAGAAAAGTATAAAGTGCTTTTGCTCAGATAATTTTTTTCACGCTAAAGATACTTCGACGTCCATTGAAAATCAGACAATAAATATATTATTAGGAAACTTATAGATTCCTTTCACTCAACAGATGACAAGTCGTTGAAAATTCAAATTTTGACAATTTTTGAAAGTTGGACATACAGTAAAATTAAACGACACTTCCGAGAAACTGAACATATAAAAGTGGCCAAAAAGTTGGATGAAGAAAATGGAATTTGGTCCAGACCTGAAAGTAAATTCGATAAGGCATTAGAACAGTACATTGTGACGAAAGTTCAGGAATTCTAAGGTAAGCGAGTACGTATATTTGAAGTGAGTTGTGAGGGACCAGAAAATTTCGAAGTGTCAGTCAAAACGTGAGTCAAGAATCCGTCATTTTCACAACCAAATACAATCGTGAAGTTGCATTAAAATAATTTAATAAATACGATGTGTGTGTGTGTGTATGTGTGTGTGTGTGTGTGTGTGTGTGTGTGTGTGTGTGTGTGTGTGTGTGTGTGTGTGTGTGTGTGTGTGTGCGCGCGCGCGCGTAAAGTTGGTTTGTGAACGCTTCAAAAACTCAAAAAGTTCTGCACCTATTGAACTCAAATTTTGACATGATATACAACCAGCTTCAAAGATTGCTTTTATTTATTTTTCGCGTCAGCAACATAACCGCGACCGCGAGAAACCGCTTTTTTACGGTCAGCTGTGTACCACCAACCGCACAATCCGCCGCAAGCAAGGGAAACACTCGTCATTCTACCTACCGACAACCGCAGTCACATGTAAAAATTGCCTGTTCTCGTTTACAACGTTTATTAACAAAAAACGTCAATACAACAAAAAACAACCAATAATGGAAAGCTAACTATTATGCCATCTTCATGCATAGGCTGTCTACGTTACATGCAGGAATATGCTTGAGATGCAATGGTATCTTGAAGGAGAGAGAGAGAGAGAGAGAGAGAGAGGGAGAGAGAGGGAGAGAGAGAGACGGGGAGAGAGGGAGAGAGAGGGAGAGAGACGGGGAGGGAGGGTGAGGGAGAGAGGCGGAGAGACAGGGAGAGTGTGGGGAAAAATGGAGAGGGAAGGAGAAAGAGAGAGATGAAGGGCAGAATGCCTGCCGGTTCCGCTAGTGTGTGTGTGTGTATCCATGAGCGGTAAACTCCGACATCCTCTGACCGATCTCCATGGAATTTGACACCTATACGTGCCTTTTTTCACCCACATGTTTTATGTGCTGATAATTTTGTTGTAACTCCACGAGATGGGACTGTAGAACAAAACTAAAAAATAAAATAAAAAAAATAATTCATGTCAATGCAACCCGCAACACTCGGTAGCATTTTGAAGCTATACCGTTAAACAACTCCTAAATGAAGCGTTCTAGTGTATTAAAGACTAACATTTTGAGGCCGAAACTCTCAAAGTAACGTTTCTCACACCGTAATCTACCGAATGAGTTCATTTGAACGTTTTATCACATTTTTGCTGGTCGGTCGCTTCTCGATATTGCCCCACCTGCTCAGAGACGTGCAGAATTTGCAACTAAATGCGAATGAGAGGGACAGCGAGAGGCAGAGACAGAGAGACGCACACAGTCCAGTCGGACAGGGACGGAGAAAGAGGAAGAGACAGAGAAAGGCAGAGGGAAGGAGAAAGACGGAGAAGGCAGAAAACGTCTGCCTGGTTCCGCTAGTTTCACTACGAAGCTCCGAGTAGAGAGGACGACAAAGGAGTGCGTGAATCACCTGTTTCGCGCCCGTGTTGCCTATACTATTTTTTAACACGCCGTGAGCGAAACGCAATGCGTAATGTAAAAGAATATAATTTAAATATCAAATAACTACAAATACCTTACTTGTACAAATGAATATGGATTCCAATCAGTCGTAACAATGTAGTTTAAATAATAAAGACGTCAAGATGAAAGACCATTGAGAATCGTTACACATGTTTCGCACACTGTTAAGAAGTTGTTTCGTACACGGAAAACAAGCACAAGAAACAGTGTTTCGCGCACGGCGTGTTAAAAAAAAGCATTTTTTGAATGCTTAGAAGGAAAATAACCGAGTAATGTGTTAAAACTAGCAGTTTTGAGGATTATTACATTGTTTTCTAACAAATACATTTCGATTGATTTGTGCATTTGGTTCTCTGGGCTATAAACTGAGTTGCAGCGACTGAATGTCTCATTGTTAACTTGTCAACCGCTTTCACCACAGCTTAGTGTTATTATAACAACTAGAATGTACGGATACGAGTCGAGGGGCAGTAGGTAAGTTTTCTAAGTAAGAAATAATTTAGATTGAAAATTATATAACTTCTCGCCAATATAATCCCCTCATACATTTCCCCCGCTGTACAGTCAAAGAGGATATCCTAGAAAAAGAAAAATTATTTTGGGTCCGGGGGGGGGGGGCAAAATCTGCGCGATGGTTAACTCTTGAAAGCTAGAATCCTTAATTGCAGCAATTGATTTCCGGGACTTGTGCACTTGTGTCGAGAAGAAGCACACCTTTAGGCATCTTCCCAAGACGCTTCTCCTTTATAGATATATTTCTCCTTAAATTAAGACGTGTTAGCATAACATTATTCACAAATTGTTTTCTTGTTGTCCATATACTCAATCCGAATACCCTGGGAATCCCCCTCCCCCCAAAAAACAAGTGGCCATGAATTTGCCAGCAGATGGTTCCGTTCGAAGCTTTCAGGGAGTTGGAGAACCCTAATGTTTCCATTGGTTTGATCCTTGTTTGTTTCATGTCCCGTAACGAATTGAGCAATACAATTTTGCGGGCCCGACTCAGAAAGTTTCATGGAGGTGGCTATTTCCCATGCTGCCCTATCTCCCAGTTGCCAGCTGGTTCGTCGACCCCTTTCCCGGAAATCAGGGACACAGGTCACCTCCCAGCTTCCAGAAGAACAGATAATCACCCGATTTGACGAGTTGCCATTGCCCTGATAGCCGTCCTCGAAAGTGCCTTTGCAGGTCCCCCACGTGCCGTAGCTGTTCTATTATAATTATTTCACTTAAAAAGAGGTAATAAAGTAATTTGAGAAGTGTTCTGGGACCTACAATTTTATAAAAGCAATATATATATATAAAGAGAGCAATTTTGCTTCTTAGAAGTATTTTCAAATTTTCACAAATTTTCGCGACCTCTACAGAAGTAACCGGACACTAATCTTCACCACACAATGCGAGTTCTGTACGAAATATATTCACGTTGTGTTGGAGAAGCTGGTGTGGACGTGAACGGTTTTTAATGTCTCCAAGAAGTAATGGATATTTTGGGGAGAGG